>RPOG01000591.1:106250-140300 GCA_008086565.1 Thalassoma bifasciatum | reverse complement strand
TTTTTTGTGTCCGAGTGCAATATTTCCTTCCATCATGAATTGAGTATTTCATCACATGTATTTCTTTATTCTATGAAACCTGTGTTATTTGAACACATCTTTAAACTATTAAAATATAACATGTTTTTTTGTGTTTTGGTTCCTCAAACCCCCAAAATGTCAGGTGGTGCAACCGTCCTGACAAGTATCCACAGTAATTAAACTCTAAAAATTGAATGTCAGTTATTGTAAATGGAAATTAAAAATACAGTGGCATTATTTTATGCTTGAACCTTTTTAAATAAAACATTCTTTGCAAATAAAAAGAATTTTAAAGCTGTTGAGAAATTTAAAAAACCTTTGTCCCGTAATTTTCACCTTGTCAAATGTCAGGGTGGTGCAACCGTAACATTAGACTTTTATTTTAAAGTGAAGAGAATAAAACAGGAAACAGGAAACTGCATCAGCCAGAGGAGCCCAAATGACATTTGTGACCAAGTGGAAAAGTTTGTAGATTTCTCTGAAATATATTTGGTTGCACCACCTGACATTTTTGGGTGCTCAAATTAAAAATACTAAAAAATAATGAACCTAAAATCTTTGAAATGTTGGTCAACTACTGAAATCTGTCAGAAAACATAATTCTTCTCTCAGAAATGTTTTTATCCATTTTCAAAGAACTTTTTAAAAATACGTTTTTAGACCCTCTTTTTGTCATTGACCCATATAATTATATAATATTCTCAATTCCTTCCTTTGATGGAGAAAGGTAGCTTGAATAGTTTCTTTATTTATTAGAGATTAAGAGCAACCAATACAGAAACCCCCCCCAAAACAAAACGAAGAAGTCTGTCAATAAAAATTAAAAATAAAGTAAATGGATAAGAAATTAGAGTAAATGAAAGGAATCATAGGGGCAATTATTATAACCATAAAGGGAAATGTACAGATACATACATAAAGAAATGACCGTACAACCTAATGGGCAAACATTTACAAACAAACCTAAGTGAAATAAAAATGGCATTTAAGAATGAACATATATATAAATAAATAGATACATAAACAAATAATGATAAAATTGATAAAATGTAAATAAAACAAATAGTTCATTATCATTATTATATGACGGTGTATTAGGGCCACATTAAGATTTTTTTTTTTTTGCTTCATATTTTACTGCGAGATTAAAGTCAAAATTAATTATTTTACTACCACAATAAAGTCGCAACTAGTTATTTTACTACAAGAATAAAGTCAAAATTAATTATTCTATGACGAGACAAAAGTCAAAATGAATTATTTTACCGATTAAAGTCGAAATGTATTATTTTACTACAAGAATAAAGTCAAAATTAATTTTTTTACTACAAGAACAAAGTCAAAATTAATTATTCTACGACGAGACAAAAGTCAAAATGAATTATTTCACTGCAAGAATAAAGTCGCAATTCATTATTTTACTGATTAAAGTCGAAATGTATTATCTTACTACAAGAATAAAGTCAAAATTAATTTTTTTACTACAAGAATAAAGTCAAAATTAACTTTTTTACTACAAGAATAAAGTCAAAATTAATTATTCTACGACGAGACAAAAGACAAAATTAATTAATTAACTACGAGATTAAAGTCGAAGTAATTTTGTATTGGAAGTACGTAAGAAAATATGATAATCTGATGTTGATGTGATTAAAGTTGAAGTACCTCCTTGTTGTGAACCCAAGTTATAGTTATATAGTTACAGTTTTAACAAATTTTAACTTTAGTCCCATAGTAAGATCATTAATTGCGACTTTAATTACGTAGTAAAACATGAAATTAAAAAAAACAATTCTTAGTGTGGCCCAAAATATTTCTTAACGTGGCCCAAATACTCGGTCGTATTATTATTATTATTGTTATTGTTAGGAAAAATAATGATAACAATATGGATAAGTTTGTTTTCAGTGAAGCATCTGAACCTTTGTGCAGTTTTTCCTTTGAGCAGTGATTCATCTGACGACCAAACATTCACTTTACATTCTCTCCAGTGAAAATGCTAATCTCACTTTTTATTTACCTTCCTCGAAAATCTCCGCCGTCAGTCGACTTCTCCTCACTCTACAAATAATGACTCTACAGATTTAACAGCTCGCAGCAGAAACATCTTCCAGCTTGTTCGTCTTTTGTCACGTTCTGAGATTACGCCTCCTCCTCCTCCCGCTGTGAAAATGTGATTACAGTGAAACCTTTTTATCCTGCATCTTCATTTCCTGAGTTCCCCCCTGCGTGAGACACTTTCTCCTCAGTAATTATGCATTCAGGTTCCTGCTGTCACCGACTTCTCTCTTTCTCATAAACTTTTTTTTTTCTCCTCTGCCGTTAAAGATAACTTTTCTTATTTCATCCACTTATGGTTCTTTAATCCCTTACACTCCACCCTATTCTGGCCTTTAAGCAAAACTATGTTTCAGAGCTTATAACTGTAGAACCATGAGGTCAAAATTCATCAGTGACACCTCATTTGAAAGATTAAAGTCTTTAGTTTCAGAAAATGTTTTTATATGTGGTTAAAGTCCACATCAGGATAAATGCAGCTCAAACACTTTTTTTCCCTCTTCGTTTTTTTATAAGCAATTTTTGAACATCATTAACTTCAAGATGCTTCATGTCAGACATAAAACATCCACCACATCACTTCTACACCTTCTCATCTACATCTGGGTAAAATTTGAGCTTTCTAGGTAAAACTTTGTTGGAGTTAGAGAGTTTTTAGTCTCAGATGTGTCCTCATTTACCAGTTTAGTCTGATGACTTCGCGCAGACAAAACCAGCTTCATCAGTGCTCAGTGTCTTCTTCGTAGTCAGCTTTGTTCTTACCGTGAAAAGATTCGCTAAAAATCATGAAATTATAGCTCCCAGTTACGGATTGTACCGCTCCTGTTGCGCACATAAATGTGGATGAATACGTACGGAGTTAAAGACGTCTTTTTCCACCACCTAGCTCGCTGTAGCAGGCTTTGTTTGAGAGCTGAGGCTGTTGGTTACTGTACGTGTGAGTGACAGGGCTGATAGCCAATAAACGAGCCTGTTAATGGGGCTTTATGCAGCATCAGCTAACGCGATTGGTCAGTTAAGCAGAGAGCACTCGCTGTATAAATCAGGCTCTCCTGGCATCAAATCTCCGGGACACTTTTGACTTGTAGCCAGAAGTCTAAGAAATAAAACCAGTTTTGTCAGATTGACATTGAGGAGGAAATGCTCTAAGACTGTGAAGCTGCTGTTATTGATGAGAACGGACACGACAGACAGACAAACAACGGACTTTACAGGAGAAATTTCACCACTTGGAATAATTTGATGAAACAACACTTTTGATATGTTTGAACTCTGGATTCCTCTGGTGGAAAGGAGAGTGAATATTCAGGGTACGGGCGTCAGGATGTGACGTAATGACCCCAAACAGGTAGGACGTCCCAGTTGTTGTGAGTGATTCTTTCACTAGTTACGTTTTGTTGCTGAAGAAAACTGTGAAACAAACTTAGAGACTGAAGAATCTAAACTTTCTGATGCAGACAAAGAAGTTACTGTTTATACTTCGATGACATCAGAGGGACGGCAAACGAGGCGCCAACGCCACGGCGGAGCATAAGAGGAATTTGGGCAGACGTCGATAAAAGTCGAGAAAGTAGTTTTCGCACACAGTCGTGTTTTTATCGTCGACCCTTCTTTTTCCCACTGTTACGACTTGACGTAGACGACAGAGGATCTGTTTCTGCGTTATTTATCCAGGGAGGGTTTGCTGAGCTGATGCATTTTCTTCACGGTACACAGCTCCCATTGTGGCGTTCAATAAACCGGCTAAAAGCTTCCACCAGCGGACGAAAAAAACCCCTGAAACCTCGCCGCCTTTCACTAGGTGTAAACTCAGAGTTGGCGTCATTTACCTCCTGAACTCGTCGGGAGCCACTTTCCACTCCTCTCCACCCTCGTCTGTCACACTGAGCGGAGAAAATAGACCCTGATCTTGCACATAAAGTCGGCTCAAACAAGTGTNTTTCTGATGCAGACAAAGAAGTTACTGTTTATACTTCGATGACATCAGAGGGACGGCAAACGAGGCGCCAACGCCACGGCGGAGCATAAGAGGTTAAACCCGTCTGCAGCTATTTTCAGCTCTTTCATCAAAAGCGTGTGTCAGCACAAAAATAGCAGCTGGGAAGAAAAAGGGTGACAATGCTGAACTGCATCTGCTGAGAGGATCTGTTTCTGCGTTATTTATCCAGGGAGGGTTTGCTGAGCTGATGCATTTTCTTCACGGTACACAGCTCCCATTGTGGCGTTCAATAAACCGGCTAAAAGCTTCCACCAGCGGACGAAAAAAACCCCTGAAACCTCGCCGCCTTTCACTAGTTGTAAACTCAGAGTTGGCGTCATTTACCTCCTGAACTCGTCGGGAGCCACTTTCCACTCCTCTCCACCCTCGTCTGTCACACTGAGCGGAGAAAATAGACCCTGATCTTGCACATAAAGTCGGCTCAAACAAGTGTAGGACACATTTCTCCAGTCCCTGAGGGAAACTCACACCGGCCCGAGCAGCTTTTCTTCTTCTGCTGGTCAAGCTGTCAGCGAGTCACTCAGGGGAGAGAAATCTTTCACTTCTCACTGTTTCTTTCTTCTGTTTCCAGAAGACGCCGTCCTCAGAGGCCGGTTGCTCCAGTTGCTCCAGTTGCTAATAAGCGTCTGTAACCTTTCATGCATCCTCCGCTGGTTTCCCTCCCGTCTTTAATAAGAACCTCGTAGATTTTTCTCTCTTTCGCCTGCAGCTCCGGGCTCTCTGACTCTCGTTAATGGAGCAGATTGACCCAGAGTTCAGCTCCGCAAACACTGGTGTGACCCGTTTAAGGTCACCTCAGTTTTCACGCTGCACAACACACTCAACAGATGTTTAGTTTGTTTCTGTACATTCAGCAGAAACTCCACGACTCTTACAGCTCTTACACGTCTTTAAATGAATGTTTTTATCAGGATGTGAAAATGTGAGAGTTTAAAAAAAAACATTAGAAACACGAGAAATGAGCAGAAACATTATTCAAGGAGCAGAATTAGAAATATTTGAGACCACGTTTTGTTTTGTTCTATTACTCTTAATCTTTTTTAATGGTAAATTTGGCAGATATATTCTTTTTCTTTTTTTTCCTATTTCCATATTACTGGCACTATTATTATTAATATTACTATTATTATTACCACTATTATTCTTATTATTATCATTACTGTTATTAATATAAATCTATTGTTATTTCTATTATTCTTGCTATTATTGTATAATTATTAATTATCATTATTAATAATACTATTACTGCTTTTGTTTTGTTATTTGGCACTTTGACTATTATTTATTTATGTAGTTAACACTATGTGTATCGACTTTATATAATGCCTATTTTCACAAGATGTATCTCTATCTTTACCAAAAAATTAAATAAAAAAAGAGATGGGAAAAAAAAAAAAGGAATATTTGTTTGCACATCCAAAAAGTCTGATTATAAAAGACTTTAACACTTTCCCCAAACCACTCTTCCTTTCTTTCTTTTTATTTTCCTTCTTTTCTTCCTTGGTTCTTTTCGTCTTTTTCTCTTTCCTTCGTCGACATTTTCTCCTGCTCCTAATTTCCTCCTAACTTCCTTCCTTCTGTCCTTTTCTACTTCTGTCCTTTCCTTCCCTTCTTCTTTCTTTCCATCCTTCCGTCCAACTCCTTTCCTTTCTTTCATTCCCTCCCTTTCATTTTATCTCCTTCCCTCCCCTCCTACATTTTCTTTTCTTCCCTTTCTCCTGTCTTTCATTTCCTTTCCTTCTGTCCTTCCCCCTTACCTTGCTTCTACCCTTCTTTCCTTTTCTCATTTCTTTCTTTTGTCCTTCCTTATTTTCGTTTCCTACTCCTCCTTTCCTTCCTGCTGTCCTTTCCTTCCTTGCCCCCTCCTTTCTTTCATTCCCTCCCTTTCATTTCATCTCCTTCCCTCCCCTCCTACATTTTCTTCTATCTTCCCTTTCTCCTGTCTTTCAATTTTTCTGTCCTTTCCTTTCCTTTCCTTTCCTTTCCTTTCCTTTCCTTCTGTCCTTCCCCCTTACCTTGCTTCCACCCTTCTTTCCTTTTCTCATTTCTTTCTTTTGTCCTTCCTTATTTTCCTTCCTTCCTTTCCTTTCCTTTCCTCCATCCATCCTTCCTTCCTTCCTTCCTTCCTTTACTTTCCTCCATCCATCCATCCTTCCTTCCTTCCTTCCTTCCTTCCTTCCTTCCTTCCTGTCCTTCCTTTCCTCCATCCATCCTTCCTTCCTTCCTTCCTTCCTTCCTTTACTTTCCTCCATCCATCCATCCATCCTTCCTTCCTTCCTTCCTTCCTTCCTTCCTGTCCGTCCTTTCCTCCATCCATCCATCCTTCCTTCCTTCCTTCCAGCGTGCTTCCGTCTGTCACTGTTCTACGTTTTTGAAGCCAAAAAACCCCGTTTTTCTAGCCGCCATTGAGCAGTCAGAGTCTGCGCAGTAGAGAATTTCTGGTGGAGCCAAGTAAAAAAGAGAAATAAAAATATTTATTTCTTCTTCTTCAGAAGGTTTAGTCTCCTTTTGGCTCTTTCCCCGAAATTTCTTATATCCCCGATAAAAACTACTTATGAACGGCAGCTGTCAACTATCGTAAAACGAAACTTACATCGCGTTTTTTAACGTCCAGTAACTAATGAGAAACTAACTTCTCAGAAAAAAAACACCTGAACACCATGCAGCCAGATGACATCATCATACTACCTTAGCGTAAAGATGAGAGAAACGTTTCTACGAGGTATCGTAATTTTTTAAAGTTTTCCCGGCTCATATCTGGAATACATGGGGAGGCGGGGCTTATGACCTATACTGCAGCCAGACACCAGGGGGCGGGGCTTATGACCTAGACTGCAGCCAGACACCAGGGGGCGGGCTTATGACCACTCATTATAAAGTCTATGGATAAAATATGTTGACAAATAAGGGCTTGAGTCAATTTGTTGTGGTCAAAGCAGCACAATCCTAATGTCGTCTTCCTTTTTTCGTCCGTTCCAGGTGTAAAAAAAAAAAGCCTGTTTTGTTCTGTTCTTCTTCATAAACCCTGACAGGAAAATGTCAGTCCTGTCTCTCACGGCCACGTTTGCTCCTGTTGCTCATTTATTCGCTTTAATCCTCGTCCATCCCTGCACCGAACGTCTTCACACAGGCTGTAAAGGAGAAGACGGATGAGATGATCTATTTTTAGATTTCATAACTCGCCGTGTTTGTGAAGTGAATACTGAAGAGAGAGATTTAAAAGCCTGAGTAATTAATTTAATGGGACTTTGAATCGTTTATTGGAGAAACCTGTGGATGTTCTGACCTCCGCTCGTTTTCTGTGGCTGTTGTTATTCATGAGTGGATCAAAAAAAAAAAAAAAAACTTCCTCGCTCTTGTCTGATCTTTGGCCGCTCGACACTTCAGCTCGAGTAGAACGACTAGACAGTGGGAGTCGTGCAGAAGGGCACCTTGATGGCGGCTGTTACGAAAGTACATTACTCATCTAATTTCCTCCCCGCCCACTGAGGCACACGTCTTGTTTATTCCAGTCACAGCCGTCTGGAGAGGAGACGCTCTCACAAACTAAAGGAATCCACTTTATAACGTTGACCCGGTGCAAACTGACGGGGCGAAGACGGTACCTCGCATTTTCAGTCCCAATTAACTAAACATCTTCAGTGAACTCAGAGTCTGAAACCGTCTAACTGGTCTCCGTGGGACCTTCCCCCTTTAAGAAGCAGACTGACGGAGCGCCGCGAGCTTCGACAGAACGAATCTGTCTGTCTTTTGATCAGCAGCCGGCAAATAATTCATCAGATTATCTGCATATCACAACTCGAGACTTTAACATGTGTCAGACGGTGAAAGTCTCAGAGAGCAGGTTGGAAAACTACCTATAAACTGTTTGTTAGTTTGAAATTAGAGATTTAAAGCTTAAAGATTTTAATGCAGCCTTTCACACATAAGGGTCAATGACAAAAAGAGGGTCTAAATATTTTTCTAAAAAGCTTTGAAAATGGAGAAAAACATATTTCTGAGTGAAGAATTATGTTTTCTTTTAGTATTTTTAATTTGAGCACCCAAAAATGTCAGGTGACGCAACCAAATATATGAAAATATATTTATATGTTCCTGTTATTTTTTCTGTGTGAAATTATTGGCAAGTATCTCTCAGGTGTCTGTAGTGACTCATATATTTTCATTTTGTGTGTTTCATTTGTTTTATTTGTGAATAAGATAAATAATTTGATGTTAAAATAACATTTCACATTATTACATTGGTTGTTCCACCTGACATGGAAATTGTTCCAGTCACCAATGAAGTGAAAAAACCTTTTTTATCAGTATTTCAGAGAAATCTACAAACTTTTCCACTTGGTCATAAATGTCATTTGGGCTCCTCTGGCTGATGCAGTTTCCTGTTTCCTGTTTTATTCTCTTCACTTTAAAATAAAAGTCTAATGTTACGGTTGCACCACCCTGACATTTGACAAGGTGAAAATTACGGGACANACGAAAGTACATTACTCATCTAATTTCCTCCCCGCCCACTGAGGCACACGTCTTGTTTATTCCAGTCACAGCCGTCTGGAGAGGAGACGCTCTCACAAACTAAAGGAATCCACTTTATAACGTTGACCCGGTGCAAACTGACGGGGCGAAGACGGTACCTCGCATTTTCAGTCCCAATTAACTAAACATCTTCAGTGAACTCAGAGTCTGAAACCGTCTAACTGGTCTCCGTGGGACCTTCCCCCTTTAAGAAGCAGACTGACGGAGCGCCGCGAGCTTCGACAGAACGAATCGCTCTGTCTTTTGATCAGCAGCCGGCAAATAATTCATCAGATTATCTGCATATCACAACGAGAGACTTTAACATGTGTCAGACGGTGAAAGTCTCAGAGAGCAGGTTGGAAAACTACCTATAAACTGTTTGTAAGTTTGAAATTAGAGATTTAAAGCTTAAAGATTTTAATGCAGCCTTTCACGCATAAGGGTCAATGACAAAAAGAGGGTCTAAAAACTTATTTTTACTTGAGTGAAGAGTTATGTTTTCTAACAGATTTCAGTAGTTGACCAACATTTCAAAGATTTTAGGTAAATTATTTTTTAGTGTTTTTAATTTGAGCACCCAAAAATGTCAGGTGGTGCAACCAAATATGTGAAAATATATTTATATGTTCCTGTTATTTTTTCTGTGTGAAATTATTGTCAAGTATCTCTCAAGTGTCTGTAGTGACTCATACATTTTCATTTTGTGTGTTTCATTTCTTTTATTTGTGAATAAGATAAATAATTTGATGTTAAAATAACATTTCACATTATTACATTGGTTGTACCACCTGACATGGAAATTGTTCCAGTCACCAATGAAGTGAAAAAACCTTTTTTATCAGTATTTCAGAGAAATCTACAAACTTTTCCACTTGGTCACAAATGTCATTTGGGCTCCTCTGGCTGATGCAGTTTCCTGTTTCCTGTTTTATTCTCTTCACTTTAAAATAAAAGTCTAATGTTACGGTTGCACCACCCTGACATTTGACATGGTGAAAATTACGGGACAAAAGTTTTTTACATTTCTCAACAGCTTTAAAATTATTTTTATTTGCAAAGAATGTTTTATTTAAAAAGGTTGAAGCATAAAATAATGCCACTGTATTTTTAATTTCCATTTACAATAACACTGTAAGTTAAAAATCTCAAATTAATGACACCTATGAACAGTCCTGCCAACGTGGTGGACTCATTTTGGGGGTTTGAGGAACCAAAACACAAAAAAACATGTTATATTTTAATAGTTTAAAGATGTGTTCAAATAACACAGGTTTCATAGAATAAAGAAATACATGTGATGAAATACTCAATTCATGATGGAATAAATAAAGTTGTCATATTAAGAATAAATACGGTCTTTTATACCATATATAACAAAAGTAATTGCCAAATATATGTGAATGTGTTGGAAATATCATCACAAAAATGGAGAAAAAAAATTGGGTTTTTGAAATATAACCAACACTGTTAGACTGTTTTAAACTATTCAATTTGTTTAGGTCTGTCAGTGCTTTCTGAACATTTGAACACGTTTTTTTTTGAATACCGCGATAATACCGGAAACCGTGGTAATTTTGGTCACAATAACCGTGAGCTTAAATTTTCATACCGTGACAACCCTACCCCTCACAGTGTGTGCCATTGGTGAAATTAGCGATCCAGATGGGAGACAGTTTTTGTACCAGGCTTTAAATACGCCAATTTCAGCTCTGAAAACGACTTTTTTTGGCCTTATGTGTACGTGACCTCCAGTACTTCCGGAGCCAGCCTCAGGCGGCACTTCTGTGTTGTCTCATTTAGGGCGTGTTTAGGTTTCCAAGAGGGTTCTTCAGCGTGTACTTTGGCTCACCAGAGGGCACTTTCACTCATGTTTTGGCTGCAGAGAGGGCATTTTATCATATTTTAACCAGCCAAAGGTGCAGATTAGTGTAGTTCACTAACCAGGAGGACACTTCAGCTCTTGCTCTGGCTCCAAAAAGACACTTCAGGGTCGTTTCGGTCCCCAGGAGGGCGCTTTTTGTCACCAAAGATGGCATTTTAAAGCGCATTTTTCAGCAATAGGCCCCAGCTCCCCCCCTCTGTGCACACCACTGCTACCTTTCTTAAAAAACTGAAATTTCCCTTTGAGTCACAGCAGAGGAACACGCTGTGCTGCTGATCTCTGAGAATTTCCTCCTCCTCCCCAAACACCCCTGAACTTTCCTGAATCCCTCTTTGATTACCGCTCTTTTTCTCTCCCCTTCAACACGGCGTCGCCTCCACTTCAGGAGCCGCGTCTATAAATATTCAACGTCCTGAAACAAATCAGGCTCATCAATCTGCATAATTATCCCGAACACGCTCTCGTATATCTCTACACCTGATTGAGAGTGACTCAGGAATAATTCAATCTGCCGTGAGTGATGCAGACAGATGCGCCGCTCGTCCTGATGGATCGTTGCATTAGAGAAGTTTAAACCAATCAGACGAGTCGAGGTGGTGAGGCGGCATCTACCTCTGGACCGGTGGCAGGGAAATGGATACAGATGCATTCTGGGTAGCCTGGGATATTAGTCTTCCCCAGCGACAGAAACTCCAATAAATATCCTTCTCTGAGATGCAGCTCGGAGACAAAAACCGCAGCGTTAATCTCAGAGAAAGAGCTGGAGAGTAAATATTACTCAGAGTGATGCAACAATAAATATCTGTGCAGGCTCGGTTTCACCTTTCCTTCGGAGGAAACTCACATCTAATCTATTTATTGCATTTTAATCAAAGCCTGAAAGGCTTTCTGTGGATGTAAACTGGAGACCTTCAGCTGAGCGTGTCGGCGAATATTGAGTTTACAGCAGAAGACGTCCTCAGGATGAATCTTTGTTGAGGTTTTGATTTGAATCTCCTCATCAGATGAGTATTTAACAATGATTTTTAAGCTGTTTGAGGAGGATATATGTGGCTGAAAGTCTCCAGTTAGACTTAAACACCGGTTGATCCCTGCCACGGGTTTTGAAATCTTCTTTCTTCAAGTCGAGTATTTCAAGCATTTTGAATCCTTTTCCAAGTCAGGAGCCCACTTTTAAGTCTCAAAAATGTTCGCACCCCAACTCTGACCCCATAAATACAAAGGCCATATTTGCTTTCTCAGGGAACTTTTCGATGTATCAATATTTGAACATTTGGGATACCCACTTACTCCACTTACTTTTCAATAATTGTCGCTTACAAACCATTTGTCCAATCCAAAACCCGAAAAAAACGTTCTGTACAATATTCTGTAAAAAGACAAACAAACAAAAAACTATATATGTTCAGTACAGGCCAAAAGTTTGGACACACTTTCTCATTATCTTATTTTCATGACTATTAACATTGTAGATTCTCACTGAAGCATCAAAACTATGAATGAACACGTGGAGTTATGTACTTAACAAAAACAGGTGAAATAACTGAAAACATGTTTTATATTCTAGTTTCTTCAAAATAACCACCCTTTACTCTGATTACTGCTTTGTTTACTTTTAGTATTCTTCAAGAGGTCGTCACCTGAAATGGTTTTAACTTCACAGCTGTGTCTTATCAGGGTTAATTAGTGGAATTTCTGCCTTTATCAATGGGGTTGGGACCATTGATAAAGCAAGAAACACCGACAGCCCTATTGAATAACTGTTAAAATTCATATTATGGTAAGAACCAATCAGCTAACTAAAGGAAAGCAAGTGGCCATCATTACTTTAAGAAATTAAGTCAGTCAGTCCAGTAAATAGTCATAAAAATAAAGAAAATGCAAATTGAATTAGAAGGTGTGTCCAAACTTTTGGCCCGTCCATCTTTCTATTCTACATTTTTTCTACTTTCATCAAGCCTTAAATGCTGACTATGCATCATGTGTTTGCACTCCAAAAATGTTTGAATTTGCCTGCCAACCCATAAAGGGGCAGGACTTGACTTTGTAGAGAAAAATGAGACCACAGTAGACGGTAGAAACGGTATATATTCAGCCCACGGAAGAGACTTGTGCTTTAATCCAAAATTGTGCATGAGTTACCACCAATGACTGTATATAGAATGGACAGCGTGCTTCCGCCTGTCACATTCTACGTTTTTGAAGCCAAAAAACCCCGTTTCTCTAGCCGCCATTGTGCAGCCAGACTCTGCGCAGTAGAGAATTTCCAGTGGAGCCGAGTAAAAAAGAGAAATAAAAATATTTATTTCTTCTTCTTCAGAAGGTTTAGGCCCAATTCCAATTCCTTTCTTAACCCTCAAGCTCAACCCTCAATCTTAGTAGCCCTCTAAACCAAGTGTTAAGGTCTATCTTGTGACTTAGAAATGGGACACCCCTTAAATGCAAATGAAATTGTTGTGGACTGTCTGTCAGTTATTCCTTCAGTTAGCGTGATCAAAAAAATATCTGTATAAATAACACAACCACGGACATATTCAGCTGTCACAGCAAACCATAGTTTATTGAAAGGTAAACACCAGCTATAACTATCGGTACATAACTCTGCAGCTACAGGATATGACATTAGCCTGGTCATCTTATACCATTATCGGCACAAGCATGTTATATAGGCTGTTATCTTGATAAAAAATTACATTACCACGGAGAAAAATGACCATTTTGTAACGTTTACTAACTTAAACATAGCAACATGGCTTGTCTGCACCGGACGCTATTGACAAAAGATCGTAAAATAAAAATAAATGGTATGCAACAATGAGGTAAATAATCCATAAAATGGGTCTAAACTAAGATAATACAATGGTTTTCGTAATATTTATATCTCCATTAACAAAGAAAATACTATATTTGTAGCTCGACTTCTCTGCCGCTTTGGACGCCATGTTTATTTACTGAAAATACGCAATGCATTCTGGATGTCCCTTAGTCCCAAGGGTGGTGGCACAGGAGCAGGGCGTGGTTTATGTTAATTTCAGGATGCAGAAACGTGCCTGTTGATTTAGAATGATTCTGATTCACTAATTTACGCACGCTGGAGTGAACAAAAACGGCTGGTGCGCACGTGTCATGAATCCGACGGTGATTTTGCGTATTTACTCATTTCGTGCGGGGAGTAAGAACATTTCTACGCATTTATTCGTGAATGAGGCCCAATGACTTTTAAAAATTCCTCTTAACTTCTCTCTAATTGTTTCTGAACCACCTGTGCTGTGTTTGAGTCTGTGCTGAACAGATGATTTTAACATTTTATCTCAAATTTCTGATATTAAATCTCAAAATTTTGTCTTTTTTTCTCATAATTTCATCTACTTATCTAAAAATTCTGACTTCCTAACAATTTAGTTCCACTATGTATCTCAAAATGTTGACCGTTTAACTATCAAGTTTGACTTTTTACCCCAAAATTCTGACTTTTTATCTCAAAAATTTTGATATCTTGTCTCATATTTCTGATATTTTTCCTCAAAATTTTGACTTTTTTCCTCGTTTTTCCAACTTTTTATCCAAAATACTGATAGTTTGTCTCAAATTTTGACTTTTTAATTATGAAATTTTGTTTTGTTTTTCAAATTTTTGGATGTCTTATCTCAAATTCTGATATTTTACCTCAAATATTGTGACTTTTATCCTTGTGATTTCAACTTTTTATCAAAAATTTCCATTCTTTTATCCCAACATTTTGACCTCTAATCTCAAAAATTCTGACTTGTTATCTCAAAATTTCAGTATCTCATATTTCTGATATTTTCCCTCAAAAGTTTGACTTTTTTCCTCATTTTTTCAACTTTCTATCTCAAAATTCTGATATTTTATCTCAAAATGTTGACCTTTTAACTATAGAGTTTGACTTTGCACCCTAAAATTCTGACTTTTTATCTCAAAATTTTGATATCTTGTCTCATATTTCTGATATTTTTCCTCAAAATTTAGACTTTTTTCCTCGTTTTTCCAACTTTTTATCCAAAAAACTGATAGTTTGTCTCAAATTTTGACTTTTTTGTCGGAAAATCTCAGTATTGAGGGAGATACAGCCTCAAACTTAACATTCAGAGAATCGGGACAGCACTTACACTTCGAGGGAGTGCGCATTTTGAGATTGAGGGTTAAGACAGGAATTGGAATTCACCCCAGGAGTCAACAGGTTTGAGGTTTTTCATCCCAACAAGAACCAGGAGAGGATCCTCGTTCTCTATCGAGGCCGACATATTTACAAGTGACATGTAACTCAAACAAACCCACTTCAAAAACACCCAAATACCCCTTTAATCTGCTCCAGTTTCTTTTTAGGCCAGCGCTCAGACACACGGCTCTCCATCCTTAATGACACAGTTACCAAAGCCCTGAGCGAGAGGCCACCATACTCTCCTCTTAAACACTCTTTTCTCTCAGCGCTATTAAAGGAACAACCCAGAAAATCCTCATGAACCACAGCAACACGTTCCAGCTCTGCAGGAGCCAGAAAACAGGAAGACGACACCGACTCTGTGAACTCCAGCGCTGCCGAGACGCTCACACACACACACTCCGTCATATGACTGCTGATGGTTGCCATAGTAATCTCCCCGAGGCACAAGGCAATTTTTGGAGTAACTGCTATGGGCAACGGCAGCGCCTCGGTGTTGCTGCTTTTATCAGAAAGAGTCGTGCAAAGGAGCAGGAATCATCTAAATAATCCCTGCATGGTCAAATGTCTTCATTTCACACATTTTCTACCAATCAGAGAGAAGAATTAACCTCTAATATGAATTATTTACACAATAAAAGCAAACTGTGCCGTATTATTCTGCAAGTCCTTGGGCTGCATGAGTCACTCTTTCAGATATGGAGAGCAAATACTCATAAAAAAGCACAATAAGAAGCATTTTCTCCTCTTTTCCTCGCACCTTTTGCTCTATAAACCGTCAAATAGATGGTTCAGGATGAAATAATTTGGCCAGTTTTTGTCGTTTTGGTCAAATTTCGAACCTCATTCATCCTCACAGCGAGTTATTATTCCTGATCTTGGATTAAAGCCTCGCTGCAGCAGAGTCCAGCGGGGGCATTTTATTGTGAAGGAGTAGAAAAGAGTGCAGCCTGGGTTTGTGAATAAGTGCTTTCATTGGCAGCAGCATCAGTCTGTATCTTTTTTATCAGTGTGTGTTTCACGGTGAAAAGTGGTGAAAGCCGTTGTCATAGGGACAAACCCACAGAGGATGAACATCATTTCTGCAGAGCCTCTCAGAAACTCACAGTTTTTTTTTTTTTTTGGTTTTTAGAGCAGGTTTTGTGTCTGATTCAGGCTCAGCAATCTTTTTACTGAAGCAACAGGTTTGAACTTAAGAGAGAGAGAGAGAGAGGGAGAGAGAGGACGCCGTGTCCATTAGCAGAGAGCCGTCGAGGTCGACAACAAGTGAAGGACAAGAATAAGATGCTGAAGAATAACAGAGTTGTGACCCAGATCTTTGAGAATCATTATTCTGGAGTGGAGACCAAAAACATGAATGAATTCTATGAATGTATAATATATGAAAGGGTGAAATTAAGCCGGTACGGTCCAGTTCTGTGTAATACTAAAAGATCCAGTGGTGGTACTCATTGGGCCTCATTGACAAAACGTTTGTACGCACAAATTCGTGCCTAAACCTGTGATTCATCAAAGTTTTCTTACCTGAATTTCTTCTTACTTTGCGAACAAATGTAGAACCTCCTCAGACCATGGGTACGCACAAATAATGAATGATCAGACTCCTAGAAAACTAAAAATACAGACTCTTTTCACTAAAAACATAACATTTTAAAACTACTTTCAGTAAAATAAAAAAGCCTTAATTAATAATTAAAAATTGCGCATTGGCTAAATTTATTAAATCACCATGAAACAGAAACATTTTTGTCCTAATCATGCTTTTAATATTGAATCTGAAATAAAATGCTTAGTTTAGATTAAAAATATAATCATGTGCATATCAGAATGTCACATTATTTTATGTTGATTAAATCATCGACTGTTCTGACAAACTGTTTCATAAAGTTGCGCAAACTGAATGAAGATGTAAAATAATTTGCGTCTTCTTATGATTTTTAACATTTTCTGAGTAAATGACGCACACACAGCTCAGCTGTTCACTCAGATTTATTTACCTGTTTGTAAAAATATCCAGCAGCTGTTTTAATGTGTTATTTATGTCACGGATACACGGTACGATCTCCCTCACAGCACCAGGAGAATCAGCTGATCATTTATCTCCGGTCAGGACGAGCGTCTGCAGACGAGTCTCTGAGACACCGAGAGAACGAGCTGTGAGGTTGANTCTTCTTATGATTTTTAACATTTTCTGAGTAAATGACGCACACACAGCTCAGCTGTTCACTCAGATTTATTTACCTGTTTGTAAAAATATCCAGCAGCTGTTTTAATGTGTTATTTATGTTACGGATACACGGTACGATCTCCCTCACAGCACCAGGAGAATCAGCTGATCATTTATCTCCGGTCAGGACGAGCGTCTGCAGACGAGTCTCTGAGACACCGAGAGAACGAGCTGTGAGGTTGACGCTGATGATGAGGACCTAAAGGAAGACTGCTGCTCCTCCTGAACCTCTGAACAGATGTCCTTATATGGATGAATTGGGGCGTGGTTTATGTTAATTTCAGGATGCGGGAACGCGCCTGTGGATTTAGAATGATTCTGATTCACTAATATTCGCATGGTGGTGCGAACAAAAACAGCTGCTGCACACGTGTCATGACTCCGACGGTGATTTTGCGCATTTTCTCATTTCGTGCGGGGAGTAAGAACATTTCTACGCATTTATTCGTGAATGAGGCCCAATGTTTCAAGATCTCTTAAAAAGTCCTCACAGTCCCTTTAAAAAAAAAAAAAAAAAAACTTCTTCTGTCACTAGATGGCAGCACCTGTGGCTTAACAAACTTGCATCACTTTGTCGCACTTACTTAAGTTTTTTCCATCAGTCAAAAAGTGAACAAAAGTTTCTGTTGGGTGAGAATTGTAGAATTGTAGCTGCTGTTTCTTTAAAGAGTTGTATGCAGACTTTGGTGTTTGAGGTCCCCACCCCTCCATCCTTATGTGATGACATCATCATGCTACTCTCTGAATGCTTGATGAGTTTCCAGGGATTTTCTACGATGTAAGTGTGAACAACTAGTGATGTCGTTTAAAATAAAATCTTTAACGTTTTGTTTTAATTCACAAAAATGGAGAGAAGACAAAGGAGGAAGGAGGAGGAGGAGGTTTTTCCCACATGGTCAGTTTTGACTAATCACGTGCAGCTGAATGTGTGACAGCGTACAGGATGAGGTTTTTATAAATGATCGCACACAGATAGAGGAGAAGGGGGCAGGGTGTGTGTGTGTGTGTGTGTGTGTGTGTGTGTACATAGATACTGTATGTGCCGCAAACAGCAAAAACATGTCTTTGTCAGAGGACATATGAGCGTCAATGAAGCGTTCAAGAAAAATAAAACCGTTCTCTTCCTTAAAGATTTTGAATTTGAACATTTATACGTCACTAAACATGAACTGTTTGGGTTTGGTTACTGTTTTTTATTATTATATACAAGGTTGTTGCTACATTTGGGATCATTGGTAATAAATGTGCTCTCACAAGGCCTTAAAGCAAAATACTAGTGTAATAATAAATATGGAAATAAATTGTAAAAAAAAAAAAATGAAATGTACTAACAGGTCAAAAATGTGACACAAAAAATGTAATTTTAAAAAAATGTATTAAAACCTATTTTTCATTTAATTTAATTTTTTTTTTTTTTTTTTTTTTTAAACAATTTTACAACTCAAACAAGCTCTGAAAAGAGAAAAAAATATATGACCATAAAAACGACAGAACTCATCACAATTGGCAAAAACATGAAAAGCAAAACCCAATCAGAAAGTTAAAAAAAATTGAAATAAAAATTGGTTTACCATAACATAGAAAAAGTCTGTTGAGTCATTTTAAAAATGAGCCAGTTTTCAGTCTTTAGACTTTTATAAGAAAAAAATAATTTTGTTAACAGATTTAACAATTTGTAAAAATGATTGGTTATGTAACAACAACCTGAAATGTATTGAAAAAAATTACATTAAAATGAAATGTAGTAACTGGTTGGAAAAGTAACAAAAATGCTGAGACCAAAATGTAAATAAAGAAAATGTTTTCTCGGAATTCTTTTTACATTATTAACCAGTTATTACATTTTGGGTTTCATATTTCGTATTTTACAAAATTTTGGGTCGATGTTACAAATCAGGCTCTGACAGGCCCCACAAAAATATCACCATATAGAGGACAGAGTTGATCGAAAGTAGCCAAAACATGGAAAGTAACATCATTTAGTTTAAGATAAAAGAAGTCTGTTGGGTCCATTAATGAAAGATATTTGACTGGACGTCAAACTGGCCCCCTGCAGAGTGAATTTAGGGAATAGGGGAGTGATTTAAATATGATCCAGTTTTAAGTGTCAGGCTAATATTTTGATGTTTTTTTGTCTCCTTTTTTCTGCAGGAGTTCGACCCAGAAGAGTTTTATCATTTGTTGGAAGCAGCAGAAGGCCATGCCAAAGAAGGTCAGGGCATCAAGTCCGACATCCCCCGATACATCATCAGCCAGCTGGGCCTCACCAGGGACCCCCTGGAGGGTACGGCAACTTTTTTTTATTCACTTTGAGTTGGTATTGGTATAGAAATTCATTTCAGCAAAATCACCGTATTTATCTGTAAATCTTAACCAAAAGCAGGGGCGGATCTATCGGGGGGGTAAATGGTGGCAGCTGCCCCTTTAAAACAAGGTCTTGTTATAAAGATGATGAATGTTGAATTTAGTGACTTTGAGTTGAGTCGAAATAGTGAGAAAAGAGTCAAGCAAGGAGATAAATAAATCAAATGTTGAGTTTAAAAGTCAAAATGTTGAGATATATATAGCCAAATTATGGGGCAAAAGTTGAAATTTGAGCTAAAAAGTCAAACAAATTGAGATAAAAGTCAATAAGTTGAGATATAAAAATTGAAATCTGAGCTGAAAATGCAAAATTTTGATACAAACATTTAAAATCATGGGGCAAAAGTCAAAATTTTTGAGCAAAAAGTCAACATTTTGATCTAAATCATTTAAATTTGGGGGGGAAAAAGTCAATTACTTGAGATATGGTCATATAGTATAGAGATAAAGTCAAAATTTTGAGATAAAAGTTAATCATTTGAGTTACGAAGGAAAAAAATTTTAGATGGAAGTCAATAACTTGGGATATTAAAGTTGAAATTTTAAGCTCAAAAGTCAAAATTTCGAGATTAAAGTTAATAATTTGAATTACAAAGTCAGAATTTTGAGATAGAAGTCAGAATTTTGGAGTAAAAAATCAAAATTATGTGGCAAAAGTCAAAATTTTGAGATAAAAGTCAATTATTTGTGTTGCAAGGTCAAAATTTTGAGAGAAACATATAAAATCATGGGGCAAAAGTCAAAATATTTGAGCAAAAAGTCAACATTTTGATCTAAATAGTTTAAATTTTGGGAAAGAAAGTCAATAATTTGATATATCAATGTCAAAATTTTGAGATAGAGGTCAGATTTTGTAAAGAAACAATCAAAATCATGGGGCAAAAGTCAAAAATTTTGAGCAAAAAGTCAACATTTTGATCCAAATAGTTTAAATTTGGGGGAAAATAAGTCAGTCAAAATTTTAAGTTCGAAAGTCAAAATTTTGAGATGGAAGTCAATTTCTTGAGATATTAAAGTTGAAATTTTGAGCTTAAAAGTCAAAATTTCAAGATAAAAGTCAGTTATTTGAGTTGCAAGGTCAAAATTTTGAGATTAATGTTCAAAATTCAGATGCAAAAGTTGAAATCTTGACTTTTCTTCTTAAAATGTTTTGACATTATTCGTGCAAAAAAAAAAAATAAATGAATGTTTTCGGGAGTTTTTTAAATAAATGTTTGGTTTATGAAGTCACTTTGTCGTCTTCGGTCGAGGGTCCTAACTCTTTTTAGGTTTTCAGAAAATGGTCACACTGATATCAAATTAAACCAGCACATAGACTGACCCGCTCTTGCCCTTGAAAATAAAATAATTTTCTAGATCCTCCCTTGACCAAAAGTTATTGTTTCTTGAAAATAAATCTGTAAAAACTGTCTCTGTGACCTTTGAGACCTGATTCTTGAGTCTGTCTCTGCAGAAATGGCCCAGCTGAGCAGCTACGACAGCGGAAACCCAGAAACTCCAGAGACCGACGACTCAGTGGATGTGAGTACGATTCTGTACCGAGATGAAAGAACGATTCTTAAACTTCAGGCAGAGAAAGTACCACACACTATATCAAAGAGAGATGGGAAAAAGAAATTAATGATGAAATAACTAAACAGCAATGGGGAAGCATATGTCAGAATACTTTTTCCACGACTTGCTCTATGTATTGGCGTGAATGTGCATGGAAGAATCTTTATTTTATCACTCCGAAAATGGAAAAATATTCTGTTAAAAAGTTATTCCTGTTAAAATAATGGGGCAAAAGTCAAAATTTTTGAGCAAAAAGTCAACATTTTGATCTAAATCATTTAAATTTGGGGGGGAAAAAGTCAATTACTTGAGATATAGTCATATAATATAGAGATAAAGTCAAAATTTTGAGATAAAAGTTAATCATTTGAGTTACAACGAAAAAAATTGAGATGGAAGTCAATAACTTGGGTTATTAAAGTTGAAATTTTAAGCTCAAAAGTCAAAATTTTGAGATAGAAGTCAATTATTTGTGTTGCAAGGTCAAAATTTTGAGAGAAACATTTAAAATCATGGGGCAAAAGTCAATTTTTTGAGCAAAAAGTCAACATTTTGATCTAAATCATTAAAATTTGGGGGGAAAAAAGTCAATTACTTGAGATATGGTCATATAGTATAGAGATAAAGACAAAATTTTGAGATAAAAGTTAATCATTTGAGTTACAACGAAAAAATTTGAGATGGAAGTCAATAACTTGGGTTATTAAAGTTGAAATTTTAAGCTCAAAAGTCAAAATTTCGAGACTAGAGTTTATGATTTGAATTACAAAGTCAAAATTTTGAGATAGAAGTCAATTATTTGTGTTGCAAGGTCAAAATTTTGAGAGAAACATTTAAAATCATGGGGCAAAAGTCAAAATTTTTGAGCAAAAAGTCAACATTTTGATCTAAATCATTTAAATTTTGGGAAAGAAAGTCAATAATTTGATATATCAATGTCAAAATTTTGAGATAGAGGTCAGTATTTTGTAAAAAACAATCAAAATTATGTTGCAAAAGTCAAAATTTTGAGCAAAAAGTCAACATTTTGATCCGAATAGTTTAATAGTTTTCTTTATTTGTGTGACCTGCCACATGATCTAAGCAAAGACACTAAATATCTTTTAAAAATATTTATCATTGCTGCTAAGAAAGCTATCACCCGTAAATACCCACAATTCAAAATTGGATAGAAATTATAAAAGAAATTCATGAAATGGAAAAAATGACTTTTTTATTAAGATTAAGAAGAGATTTGTATATTTTAAGATGGGAAAAATTGACACTTTATTTTGGAATAGTTGATGTGGAGGGTGTCTGCGAAAACAGAACCATTTAACATTTCATCAGAACATTAATTTATGAAAATACTGTTAAACTCCTCGGCAACTGTGAACATTTCAGACCTGGCAACGTTTTTGATGTTATTTGTCTTGTATCTGTTTTTTATTTTTCATGTTACTTTTCTTTTCTGTCTTTGCTGTTCATAAATGGAAAAAATGGAAATAAACTTCAAGTATTAAAAAAAACTTTTTTCTTCTTTCAGAGTCGAAGCACCACAGTCCCACCAGCTGCACCGCCGACTAAAACCAAAACCCCGCGAGAGGAAGACTTTGAAAACATCAAACTCATCAGTAACGGCGCCTACGGGTAAGAACGCACCTTAAAAATCCTCCTTAACCCTCCTCCTGTGTTCGCTTTCTGTTACCTTCCCCTGCGTCTTAAATAAGCTTTAAAATACACTAAAAACAAAACATATGATTGAGTTTTTTTTGTTATTTCTTAGTTTCCTTGTAAGGCTCCTTATCCATGAAAATATTGGGTTTCATATTTTTGGTGTGGGTCTCAGGGCCTTTTTATTTTTAGCAGTTTACCTCTTGATTTCAATAAAAAGCAGAAAAAATAACCTAAAGAGAATCCTATAAATAAACCAAAGGTTTTTGTGTTACCTGACTATTATTGAGGGGTATAGAACACATCTCTGAAATAAATTTGCTCTATTTATTTTTACATTTTAAAATTAGCAACTATAGTAACATCTATGGCAGCGATTCCCAACCTGTGGGTCGTGGCCCCCTGGTGGGCCGCGAAGGTATAGCAAGTGGGCCGCGGAATCATTTCCAAAAAAGTGTTTTATTGGAGTGTAATTATATAAAGATACAAGGTACAAATAGAAAAATTAAGATACAAATACAAACATTTAAAACGTTAAGCTCGGTCAGGTTTTAAAGGAAATTAAAACATTTCTGATTTTAATATATGAAAAAAAGTCTCTAGCATGACCTGAAAAATAACAACAACCTTAAATGTAATAAAAAAAAATTGTAATAAATACCAAATTTGCAAAAATTGTCACAACTGTAACCGAAGTGCTGAGCCTAAAAACGAACAAAAAAGATTAAAATAAAACCCAAAATATAATAACTGCACCAGAATGTAACAAGTTGTCATATTTTGGGCAAAAAGTTATTACGTTTTGGCTTAACGTGTTACATTATTTACCAGATATCACATTTGGGGTTTTATTACATTTTTTTATTACGTTTTGGGTCATTGTTACGAATGGGGCTCTAAAAAAAAAAAAAAAGTATATAGCAGCCGAGCTTATTGGAATCACTGATCTATGGTGTTAGGGTCAGTTTTGACCCATACATATATTTTTCAAAAAAATGCAAAAATATATATTTTGCCAGCAATAGAACTTTAATATAAACACATAGAAACACAGAACAGTTCATAAAACAAAATATTGATTTGTGAGCGTTTATGTTTTTAGATGCATTATGTGGCAAAAAGTGACACTTTTTGTGTCTTTGCAGAGAAACTTTTTGCATTGGAAACACAAATGAGTGAAGCTCACATGATTGGGAGAGGAGGTGTCTGTCATTGTGATGGCTGACAGTGCACTTATGATTTCAATTTTGGCTCTAAATATTGGTTTATAATCTTATTTTTATAACCGGGTCAAAACCGTACGGAAGAGGATTAGGGCCACTGAGAAAAAAAAAAATTCCAAAAAAAAAAAAAAAGTCAGAATTCTGACTTTAATCTCAGAATTCTGAGAAAAAAAGTCAGAATTCTGAGAAAAAAGTGTCAGAATTCTGAGAAAAAAGTCAGAATTCGGACTTTTTTTTTTTTTTAGATTTTTTTTTTTTCTCAGTGGCCCTAATCCTCTTCCGTAGAATTCTGACTTTTTTTCTCAGAATTCTTAGATTAAAGTCAGAATTCTAAGAAAAAAAGTCAGAATTCTGAGAAAAAAGTCAGAATTCTGAGATTCAAGTCAGAATTCTGAGTTTTTTCTTTTTAGATTTTTTTTTTTTATCAGTGGCCCTAATCCTCTTCCGTAGAATTCTGACTTTTTTCTCAGAATTCTGAGTTTAAAGTCAGAATCTTAAAAAAATTGTCAGAATTCTGAGAAAAAAGTCAGAATTCTGAGATTCAAGTCAGAATTCTGACTTTTTTTTTTTAAGATATTTTTTTTTTCTCAGTGGCCCGAATCCTCTTCCGTAGAATTCTGACTTTTTTCTCAGAATTCTGAGTTTAAAGTCAGAATTCTAAGAAAAAAAGTCAGAATTCTGAGAAAAAGTCAGAATTCGGACTTTTTTTTTTTTTTAGATTTTTTTTTTTTCTCAGTGGCCCTAATCCTCTTCCGTAGAATTCTGACTTTTTTCTCAGAATTCTGACCTGTTTTTTTTTGGAATTTTTTTTTTCTCAATGGCCCTAATCCTCCTCCGTAGATTAGGGCCACTGAGAAAAAAAAAAAAATCTAAAAANGAGTGCAATATTTCCTTCCATCATGAATTGAGTATTTCATCACATGTATTTCTTTATTCTATGAAACCTGTGTTATTTGAACACATCTTTAAACTATTAAAATATAACATGTTTTTTTGTGTTTTGGTTCCTCAAACCCCCAAAATGTCAGGTGGTGCAACCGTCCTGACAAGTATCCACAGTAATTAAACTCTAAAAATTGAATGTCAGTTATTGTAAATGGAAATTAAAAATACAGTGGCATTATTTTATGCTTGAACCTTTTTAAATAAAACATTCTTTGCAAATAAAAAGAATTTTAAAGCTGTTGAGAAATGTAAAAAACTTTTGTCCCGTAATTTTCACCTTGTCAAATGTCAGGGTGGTGCAACCGTAACATTAGACTTTTATTTTAAAGTGAAGAGAATAAAACAGGAAACAGGAAACTGCATCAGCCAGAGGAGCCCAAATGACATTTGTGACCAAGTGGAAAAGTTTGTAGATTTCTCTGAAATACTGATAAAAAAGGTTTTTTCACTTCATTGGTGACTGGAACAATTTCCATGTCAGGTGGTACAACCAATGTAATAATGTGAAATGTTATTTTAACATCAAATTATTTATCTTATTCACAAATAAAAGAAATGAAACACACAAAATGAAAATGTATGAGTCACTACAGACACTTGAGAGATACTTGCCAATAATTTCACACAGAAAAAATAACAGGAACATATAAACAATTTTCATATATTTGGTTGAGCCACTTGACATTTTTGGGTGCTCAAATTAAAAATACTAAAAAATAATGAACCTAAAAACTTTGAAATGTTGGTCAACTACTGAAATCTGTTACAAGCAACTTACTCCTCATTTTTGTCTTAAAAAAACTTGAAATAAGACATTTTTATGACCTGGTCTGGTGAATGTGGCTCAAATTAAGAACAATAAGACAATTTTTACTACAAATAAGACAGAATGACTTGCTTAAATTTCAGTTTTTGCAGTGTATAAAAGTACCATATTTCCTCATTGGCTCTTCGGACTCTTCAAAGCTTTTGCCGTAACTTATGGGAACACTGTTGCACGTTTCCGAAACTTGATCGTCCTTGGTGTTTTTCCGCCTCTGCAGGTGTGCGGCACTCCCGAGTACATCGCCCCGGAGGTGATTCTGCGTCAGGGCTACGGGAAGCCGGTGGACTGGTGGGCGATGGGCGTCATCCTGTACGAGTTCCTGGTTGGTTGTGCTCCTTTTTTCGGTGACACGCCTGAAGAACTGTTCGGACAAGTCATCAGCGGTGAGTCGTGATAAAAAAACCTGCAAAAAAAATCCAACAAGTATTTCTGATGTCTTATTAGACTTCAATCAGAATAAAGAATCAAGTTTCCCAAACTTTACTTTGTTTGAAGAATAAATCAACAGCTCAGTGGGAAAAAGCTTCTAACAAAGGTGAATCTATACGTCTCTAAAATTGATTGAGTCTTTAAAAATGGATGTTTTCTGGATCCTGTTCCCTCACGGAGATGTTGTTGGTGTTTTCAGTGAATATTTGATGCGTTAGCCTGAGGGTTACCTGTCTGAGAGAGGAACCACACACCTGATAAAACCCGTCAGAGATGATCAGATAGAGACGTTTCTCAGACTCGACCTCGACTTACAGCGAATCACATCAGTCGTGATTCCCGCTCTCTGCTCCTTTGTCCTTTGAATTCTCTTTGATAAAAGGCCGAGTCGATGATCATAAAGCGTTATTGATCCCCGCATGTTTCTTTTATGAGCGTCTGTCTCTGCATATCGATGCTCCGAGGTCATAAAGAAGTGAAAACCTTCTGCTCTGAATGTTCTCTCTTTCACTTCTTAACATTTCCTCTCACATTTTCTTTCTTCTTGTATCACAACTTTGTGAGATATCAGGAATTTCCCACTCAGTAATAAAATCAAACCCATTAAAATGAGACCAACAGGAGCATTTTTGTTTACTTTGGCCATTTTCCCCACTTTTTACCTTTCTTCATTTTTTATTCTACTTTTTGACTATTTTTTTGCAACAAACTGACTATTTTTCAACTTTATTTCCATTTTTGTT
This sequence comes from Thalassoma bifasciatum, assembly GCA_008086565.1. Taxonomy (NCBI): domain Eukaryota; kingdom Metazoa; phylum Chordata; class Actinopteri; order Labriformes; family Labridae; genus Thalassoma; species Thalassoma bifasciatum. The sequence continues at coordinate 113,675 of RPOG01000591.1, read as the reverse complement.
GACTTTGGCCATTTTTACCACTTCTCACTGCTTTAACCTTTTTCAACTGATTTGCGACTTTGTGAATTTTTTACAATATCCTTCAAAATGTTTTTTTTTTTTTTTTTTCAATTTTTGTTACTTATAGGCTGTTTTTGTCACTTTTTACTCTTTTTTTGTCACTGTAGGAGCTTTTTTTCCCAACAAACTTATTATTTCCAGGTTTGATCCCAACTTTCTTTCCATTTTTGTTAACTTTGGCCATTTTCCCCACTTTTTACCTTTTTTAATGACTTTTTTTTAACCATTTTTGCTTCTTTCTGAATTTTTAAAAGTTTTCTCTAAAATTATCCTTACCCATTTACAAATCAGCTCAGTGGCGCCCCCTGGATTATTAAAAAAAAATGCATTCCCTGCAACACAATCAGCGTACAAACATTGAGCAGAGATAAATAAACTAACACACCTGTCCCACATTTCAAATGAACGTTAATAAAGCGTATACATACATATATTTTTAAAATACGATAGCAGTTAATTTCGTTAATCTTATTTATTTTTTCAAATAAATGAGAAATGATTATAACTAGAATGGTTATGCAAGTGTGAAATTTGGCAAACATACTCTCTAAGGGCCACTCTTTTTGGAAAAAGGTGCAGAGTTTCCAAGGAGCATTTGTGCTAAATTTTATGCTTGCATCACAATTTGTTCCTTTGGTATCAGGAATTTCCCACTCAGTAATAAAATCAAACCCATTAAAATGAGACAAACAAAGCCTGGAGCTCATAAAAAAAGGGGAATGTTCCTTTAAATTAAAGAAAAAAAGTGCTTTTGAAGGGTTTGACAAACTTCTACACTCACTAAACTTGCCAGATATAAGCACAATAAAGTAATAAAAAGTTAAACATTGATTTCATTTTGACTTTTTATCACTTAAATTGAACATCTGTTTAAAAAAAAAATGTTTTTTGATCTCAAAGTTTGACGTTAATCTCATAATTTTGACTTTTTATCATATAAATTTCACTTTTAATCACTGAATTTGGATTTTTTTCCCATAATTTTGACTTTTGATCTCATATTTGACTTTTCATCCCATAAATTTGAGCTTTCATCTCATAAAATGACTTTGTCACATAATTTTGAGTTTCAATCACATTATTTTGACTTTTAATCTCATAATTTGAGTTTTTATCATTTCAATTTGACATCTTTATCTCAAAATTTTGACTATTCATCTCATAAATTTGAGTTTTCATCTCATAATTTAACTCTTTATCACTTAAAATTGACTTTTAATCTCATTAATTTGACTTCTATATCTTAAGAATTTGACTTTCCATCTGAAAATTCAAATTTTTATCACATTTATTTGACTCTTTCATCTCAAAAGTTTGAGTTCTTTATCCAATATATTTAATTTTCTATTGGCTATATATGACATTTTACCTCAAAATATGACGTCTTATCTCATAAATTTGACTTTTATCTCATAATTTTGACATATCGTCCACAAAATTATGACTCAATATGACATCAACAACACACACAAACGCTGCAGAACTCTTTTTGGAAATCATGGACGTGGTGTCCTCTGGGCCAAAGAGGAAAAGGACAATCAGGATTGTTCTCAGAGCAAAGTTCAAAAGCAGCATCTGTGATGGTATGGGGGTGTGTTAGTGCCCCATGGCATCATGGGTAACTGTCCCAGTATCTGTGAAGGCAGCATTAATGCTGAAAGGTACAAACAGGTTTTGGAGCAACATCTGCTGCCATCCAAGACACTTTGTCTTTTTCAGGGACGTCCCTGATTATTTCAGCAAGACAATGAAACCAAGACACATTCTGCTCCTGTTACAACAGCGTGGCTCCGTAGTAGAAGGGTGCAGCTACTAGACTGACCTGAAAAGCAGAGACGAGTTTTATCTTTTTCTGTTTGTGTGTCAGATGAAATAATTTGGCCGGAGGAGGATGAAGCTTTGCCTCAAGAGGCTCAGGATCTGATCTCCAAACTACTGAGACAGAATCCTCTGGAGAGACTGGGCACAGGTAACACACACACACACACACACACACANTCCTCCTCTCCTCCTCTCCTCCTCCTCCTCCTCCTCAGGTAGTGCCTTTGAGGTGAAGCAGCACTCCTTCTTCACTGAACTGGACTGGAACAGTTTGTTGAGGCAAAAAGCCGAGTTCATCCCTCAGCTGGAGTCTGAGGACGACACCAGCTACTTCGACAGTAAGACGCTACACACACACACACACACACACACACACACACACACACACACACACACACACACACTCACACACACTCTCTGCTGTGTGTGTCCTCTCAGCTCGCTCTGATCGTTACCATCACATCGACTCGGAGGAAGAAGACGACACTAACGATGATGAACACGTGGAGATAAGACAGTTTTCTTCCTGCTCGCCTCGCTTCAGCAAGGTACACACACACACACACACACACACACACACACACATACACACACACACACACACGTTTTTATATGTGGCTAAAGTCCACATCAGGATAAATGCAGTTGAAACACTTTTTTTCCTCTTTATTTTTTATAACAAACTTTTGAGCATCATTAACTTTAAGATGCTTCATGTCAAACCTAAAACATCCACCACATCATTTCTACACCTTCTCACCTACATCTGGGTGAAATTTGAGCTTTTTAGGTAAAACTCTGTAGGAGTTAGAGAGTTTTTAGTCTCAGGTGAGCAAACACCAGCAGATGCGTCCTCGTTTTCCACAGTCTAGTTTGACGACTTTGCACAAACAAAACGAGCTTCATCAGAGCTCAGTGTCCTCTTTGGAGTCAACTTTGCTCTCTTTGTGAAATGGTTCAACAAAAATCATGAAGAAACTGTAGTTTCCAGTCACGGTTTGTACCTCTACACGATTGTGAATGAAGACGACGGCAATAAATAGGCCTCTCCAGTGATCTAAATGGCTACAGCTGGCTGCTTAGGAGCAGTAAGGTGATTGGTTACTGTAGGAGTGAGTGACAGGCCTGTTAGCCAATAAACAACCCTCTAATAGAGCTGTTACACAAGACCAGTCAAGCAGGGGGCACTTGGGCCCAATTCCAATTCCTTTCTTAACCCTCAATCTTAGTCGCCCTCAAAACCAAGTGTTAAGGTCTATCTTGTGACTTAGAAATGGGACACCCCTTAAATGCAAATGAAATTGTTGTGGACTGTCTGTCAGTTATTCCTTCGGTTAGCGTTATCAAAAAAATATCTGTATAAATAACACAACCACGGACATATTCAGCTGTCACAGCAAACCATAGTTTATTGAAAGGTAAACACCAGCTATAACTATCGTTACATAACTCTGCAGCTACAGGAGATGACATCAGCCCGGTCATCTTATACCATTATCGGCACAAGCATGTTATATAGGCTGTTATCTTGATAAAACAATTACATTACCACAGAGAAAAATGACCATTTTGTAACGTTAACTAACTTAAACGATAGCAACATGGCTTGTCCGCACCGGACGCTATTGACAAAAGATCGTAAAATAAAAATAAATGTTATGCAACAACGAGGTAAATAATTCATAAAATGGGTCTAAACTAAGATAATACAATGGTTTTCCTAATATTTATATCTCCATTAACAAAGAAAATACTATATTTGTAGCTCGCCTTCTCTGCCGCTTTAGACGCCGTGTTTATTTACTGAAAATACGCAATGCATTCTGGGTAGCCCTTAGTCCCAAGGGTGGTGTCGGAGAATCTCAGTATTGAGGGAGATACAGCCTCAAACTTAACCCTCAACCTTAACTTTCTGAGAATCGGGACAAACTTACACTTCGCGGGAGATTGAGGGTTAAGACAGGAATTGGAATTCACCCTTGTTGTCCATCACAAGCTGTCCTGGGATGAAAACTCAACAGAAAACGATGGCGTCACTTTAGTCTTGCAGCTAGAACCCTGTTGAAAACAAAGACTTGCAGCTTTGTCAGATTGACATTGAGGAGGAAATGCTCTAAGACTGTGAAGCTGCTGTTATTGATGAGAACCCGCGATGGCAGAGAGGAGCTTTGTTTGAAGTTGTTTTTACACCTGAATACCAAACAGTGCTAGCTGGGATTTTTTCAGGAAACAAATAAGGTTCTGCAGCAACACTAAAAACTTAAAAACACATGTAATAACAGACCAAAAAGAGGTCCTTGGGGCTGCAAAGTAAATAGAGGGAGGAGGAGAATCCCCAAACTACAGAGCAGGGAGCACTTGTTGTCCATCACAAGCTGTCCTGGGATGAAAACTCAAACAGAAAACAATGTGGTCAGTTTTTTCTTGTTACTAGAAGTTGAAGGAAATAAAATATGTCAAGTTTTGTCAGATTGACGTTGAGGAGGAAATGCTCTAAGACTGTGAAGCTGCTGTTATTGATGAGAACGGACACGACAGAAAGACGTGGTTTAAAAAACGTTCTAAAAATTGTTCTCCGTGTTTTTTTTTTCAGGTTTACAGCAGCATGGAGCGTCTGTCTCTGCACGAGGAGAAGCGAACGCCTCCTCCAACCAAACGCAGCCTCAGCGAGGAGGGAGGAGACCGGATCGACAGCCTGAGCGGACTCAAGTCCAGAGACCGGTCCTGGTTGGTCGGTTCTCCTGAGATGTGAGTTTTTAAAATCTCCTCTGAAATCACATTTTAGTTTCAGATAAAAACATTAAATATTGCGATTGAATGTCAAATCTTTGTGATAAAAGTCAAATTCTTTAGATCAAAAAAGTCAAATATTGAGCTAAAAAGTCAAATTAAGGATTAAAAAATATAATTTTTGGATTAAAAAAACTCTTTTTAGAGATTTTTAGAGATTAAATGTCACATTTTTCGGAAAAAAAGTCAAAATGTTTAAATTTAAATTCAAATATTGAGATTTAAATCAGATTTTTGAGAGAAAAAGTCATAAATTGAGATAAAAATATAAAAATTTGGGGATTAAGTCAGTATTATTTGAAAGAAAATCACAATTTTAGATAAGGATGTTAATAAATGTTCAGCAATAAAAGTCAATTTTTGGGATAAAAGTCAAATTCTTTAGATTCAAAAAGTCAAATATTGAGCTAAAAAGTCATATTAAGGATTAAAAAAATATAATTTTTGGATTAAAAAAAGTCTTTTTAGAGATTTTTAGAGATTAAATGTCACATTTTTCGGAAAAAAAGTCCAAATGTTTAAATTAAAAATTAAAATATTGAGATTTAAATCAGAATTTTGAGAGAAAAAGTCATAAATTGAGATAAAAGTGTCAAACATTGAGGTAAAAAGTCACTATTATTTGAAAGAAAATCACAATTTTAGATAAGGATGTTAATAAATGTTCAGCAACAAAAGTCAAATTTTTGTGATAAAAGTCAAATTCTTTAGATTAAAAAAGTCAAATATTGAGCTAAAAAGTCAAATTAACGTTTAAAAAAATATAATTTTTGGATTAAAAAAAGTCTTTTTAGAGATTTTTAGAGATTAAATGTCACATTTTTCGGAAAAAAAGTCAAATTTTTTAAATTAAAAATTCAAATATTGAGATTTAAATCAGATTTTTGAGAGAAAAAGTCATAAATTGAGATAAAAATATAAATGAAATCACGTTTTAGTCAAATCCCATGATTCATACATGTTTTATGCAGAGAGAGCAGTTAAAACTGAAGTCAAATTCCTTGTTTGCTTCTTAAAGATACTTGGCGATAAAGGAGCTGAAATGCTGCTTTACGAAAGTACTGAATATACTGAAATATTTCATAGTAATATTCTAAAAATTACTGAATCACTCCATGATAGAATACTTCAAAAAATACTAAAATACCTCGTAATAAAATACTAAAAATGCTAAAAATATTTCATCATAAAATACTGTAGAAATTACTAATATACTTCGTAATGAAATACTAAAAATTCTGGGTGAATTCATAGTAAAAAACTAAAAATGCTACAAATATCTCATCGTAAAATACTAAAATACTTCATAATAATAATAATAATTTGAAAATTAGGAAAATACTTCATATTAAAATACGGAAAATTCTGAATCAATTGATAATAAAATGGTAAAAATACAGAAATACTTCATAATAAAATACTAAAAATACTGAAATACTTCATAATTAAATATTTAAAAATTAGGTAAATAATTCATATTAAAATACGGAAAATTCAGAATCAATTGATAATAAAATGGTAAAAACAATACTGAAATACTTCATAATAAAATACTAAAAATACTGAAATACTTCATAATTAAATATTTTAAGAAATGTTAAAATACTACATAATCAAATGCCAAAAAAAAAGGAATTTTCCATACAAACAATTTAAAAAATTTAAAGTTCTGTTTTATTTCCCCATTATAATATATGTAAAATACCGAATCACACCATAGCAAAATTCTAAAAAAAAATGAAATTTTTCTTAAAATACAAAAAAAAAAAATCTAAAAAACCCCCAAAATATTTCACAATAAAATACAAAAAATACTGAATCTCTTCATAAGAAAATTAAAAAAAATAATAGTCTTCATAATAAAATACTCAAAATACTGAAATACTTTATTGTAAATCTAAGCTTAAAAAAAAAATAAAAATGAAATTAGAAAATCTAAAATCCAAATTGAAAAAATAAACCCCTAAGTAATTGATCTTTTTAATCAATTTCTAGTCATTTCACGGACCCTGTTTTGATTCCAGGCGACCCCCTGTGGGGTCACGACCCTCAGGTTGAGAAACTCTGCCTCATTGTGTCGTTTTTGTTGGTTAGAGAGATTCTCGTGGTTTTTATCTGTATTTTTAAAAGTTTCGGGGGGAGTTAATTTGAAAATATTTGAGTTTTGTAATAATCTTATTTCTTCTCTCCAGCCTGAGGAAGCGTCTCTCCGTCTCCGAGTCGTCCCACACAGAGAGCGACTCCAGCCCGCCGCTGACCGTCCGCAGACGCTGCTGCTCCGCCATCATCGAGATGCCGCGCTTCGCCATCTCCTCGGAGGAAGAAGGAGGTCAAGGTGACGCACGGGTTTCAGTTTCGGCGACAGAAAAAGTCGTTTAGGGGTCAAAGAGAAAAAGAGGGTCTAAAAACGTATTTTTAAAAAGTTCTTTGAAAATGTATAAAAACATATTTCTGAGTGAAGGATTATGTTTTCTAACAGATTTCAGTAGTTGACCAACATTTCAAAGTTTTTAGGTTCATTATTTTTTAGTATTTTTAATTTGAGCACCCAAAAATGTCAGGTGGTGCAACCAAATATATGAAAATATATTTATATGTTCCTGTTATTTTTTCTGTGTGAAATTATTGGCAAGTATCTCTCAAGTGTCTGTAGTGACTCATACATTTTCATTTTGTGTGTTTCATTTCTTTTATTTGTGAATAAGATAAATAATTTGATGTTAAAATAACATTTCACATTATTACATTGGTTGT
>RPOG01000591.1:0-106142 GCA_008086565.1 Thalassoma bifasciatum | reverse complement strand
GAAAATTACGGGACAAAAGTTTTTTACATTTCTCAACAGCTTTAAAATTCTTTTTATTTGCAAAGAATGTTTTATTTAAAAAGGTTCAAGCATAAAATAATGCCACTGTATTTTTAATTTCCATTTACAATAACTGACATTCAATTTTTAGAGTTTAATTACTGTGGATACTTGTCAGGACGGTTGCACCACCTGACATTTTGGGGGTTTGAGGAACCAAAACACAAAAAAACATGTTATATTTTAATAGTTTAAAGATGTGTTCAAATAACACAGGTTTCATAGAATAAAGAAATACATGTGATGAAATACTCAATTCATGGTTTTTCGTTTTTGTGACGTGTTTTTCCTCCGCCGTTGCAGCAGGAAGTCGTAAGAGCCCGAGTCTGCTGGGTCCGTCCGCCGTGAGAGGACCCCGGAGCGAGGAGCTGCCCCTCGCCATCCCGGAGCTCCCGTTGGAGAGAGAGCTGAAACTGGACGAGTCTCCGACCACGCCGGGCGCCATCAGCAGCCAGCTGAGCAAAGCGACCATCACACGTCTGTTCAAACTCTACATCTGTCTGAAAAAAAGTCTCACAGTTACTTTAGTTTAAGCGTTTTTAATCACCGCCATCTCTCGTTCTGCAGCGGGGAGTTCAGGAAACGGTAACGGCGCCGTGAAAGCGCCAGCGGAGAGCGAATCCCCGTCGACCCCGAGAGCGATCAGCGACTTGGCGATCCGAAGAGCTCGCCATCGACTCCTGTCCGGTGACGCAGACAAACACGCGGCGTCCAGCTCCAGACCGCTCAACAAGGTCATCAAGTCGGCGTCCGCCACCACACTGTCGCTGATGATCCCTGCAGGTCAGAGGAAACACAAGGAACTCTGGGAAATCTGGATTAATAAGACAAACAGACATATCCTTTCTATTTGGTCTTGGTTAATGTTTGTGATGATATAGGAGGTCAAAAAAAGGTCAAATTTTAAATTAAAGATCAAATAATGAGATAAGAACTTTAATTTTGAGATGAAAAGTCTGATTTTGGGTAAGAAGTTCAAAAACTGAAGTAGGCATTTAAAATCTTGGGACAAAAAGTCATAATTTTGAGATAAAAGTGTCAAAAATTGAAGTGAAAAGTCAAATCTTTGGGACAACGAGTTTTAAGTTTCAGATAAAAACATTAAATATTGCGATTGAATGTCGAATCTTTGTGATAAAAGTCAAATTCTTTAGATTAAAAAAATGACAAATTAAGGATTAAAAAAATATAATTTTTGGATTAAAAAAAGTCTTTTTAGAGATTTTTAGAGATGAAATGTCACATTTTTCGGAAAAAAAATCAAAATGTTTAAATTAAAAATTCAAATATTGAGATTTAAATTAGATTTTTGAGAGAAAAAGACATAAATTGAGATAAAAATATAAAAATTTGGGGATAAAGTCACTATTATTTGAAAGAAGATCACAATTTTATGTAAGGATGTTAATAAATGTTCAGCAACAAAAGTCAAATTTTTGTGATAAAAGTTAAATTCTTTAGATTAAAAAAGTCAAATATTGAGCTAAAAAGTCAAATTAAGGATTAAAAAAATATAATTTTTGGATTAAAAAAAGTCTTTTTAGAGATTGAATGTCACATTTTTCGGAATAAAAAGGTCAAAATTTTTAAATTAAAAATTCAAATATTGAGATTTAAATCAGATTTTTGAGAGAAAAAGTCATAAATTGAGATAAAAATATAAAAATTTGGGGATAAAGTCACAATTATTCGAAAGAAAATCACAATTTTAGATAAGGATGTTGATAAATGTTCAATAAAAGTCAAATATTTGGGGATAAATACCAGATTTTTTAGATAAAAATGAAAAATATTCAGACAAAAAGTCAAATGTTTGGGGATAGAAAGTAATAATTTTCAGATATGAAATTCAAATAATGAGATTAAAGTCACATTTTAGGGTTAAAATGTTTTAATTTTTGGGATGAAAAAAGTCAAATTTTATAGATGAAATTTAAATTTCTTGCGACAAAAAGTCAAAATTTTTAGATAAAAAATCCAAATAACAAGCTTAAAGTCAAATGTTTCTGATAAAATGTCATAAATTGAGAAAAAAATATAAAAATTTTGGGGATAAAGTCACTTTTATTTGAAAGAAAATCACAATTTTAGATAAGGATGTTGATAAATGTTCAGCAATAAAAGTCAAATTTTTGGGATAAAAGTCAAATTTTTTATGTTTGGGGATAGAAAGTAATAATTTTTAAATATGAAATTGAAATAATGAGATTAAAATCACATTTTAGGGTTAAAATGTTTTAATTTTTGGGATAAAAAAAGTCCAATTTTATAGATGAAATTTAAATTTCTTGCGACAAAAAGTCAAAATTTTTAGATAAAAAAATCCAAATAACAAGATTAAAGTCAAATTTTTCTGATAAAAAGTCATAAATTGAGATAAAAATGTCAACCTTGAAGGATTATGTCACAATTATTAGTAAGAAAAAAACAACAAAATTTCAGATAAAGATAATATTCAGAAATAAAAGTAAATTTTTTGNCATCTCACTAATTGGATTTTTTGGTTGTTTTTTTATAATATGGTTGATAAATGTTTTTTAACGTAAATCACCTGTTTTTCCTCAGATCACCACGGAGCCTCCCCATTGGCCAGCCCCATGTCGCCTCACTCTCTCTCGTCCAATCCCTCGTCCAGAGACTCCTCGCCGAGCCGCGACCTCTCTCCGGCCGTGACCAGCGTCAAACCCGCCATCGTCATCCACCGCGCCGGGAAGAAGTACGGCTTCACGCTGAGGGCGATCCGGGTCTACATGGGCGACTCGGACATTTACACCGTCCACCACATGGTCTGGGTGAGTCTGCAGTTCCTCTCACTGACAGCAGGGGGCGCTACAACCACAACTCTCCTTCATCATCGTCCTCTTCTTCTTCGCTGTGTTTCAGCACGTGGAGGAGGGCGGCCCGGCCCACGAGGCGGGGCTCAGAGAGGGCGACCTGATCACACACGTGAACGGAGAACCGGTCCACGGTCTGGTTCACACTGAGGTGGTGGAGCTCATCATCAAGGTACAAAAAAACTTTAAAAACACTTTAAAAAAGATCTTTTTCATTTTCATCTACGACAGAAACACACTCAGATATTTCTCTGGGATAAAAAAAAATTCCAAAAACTGCTCCGAAAAACTTTTTTGCATTAAAATAAAGCCAAGTCTTTTTTATTTATTTTCTTTTTTGCAACAGTTTGAATTTTTAATGGATTAAACCATTGCTTTTATGATTTCAAAATTTTGAGTTTTTATGTGAAAATTGTTGCTCCTTTCTCATGATTTTAACTTTATCATCTCAAAAACTTCAACGGTTTATTTCAAAACTTAAAGTTCTTATCTCAACATTTGATTTTTTCTCCAAATATTGTGACTAATATCCGAAAATATTGACTCTTTTTTTGTAACTTTGAACTCAATGATCATAAATTTTTACTTCTTTTGACATTTTATCTCAAAATTTTTGTTATAAATTTTAAATCCTTTTCTCAATACTTGATTTTTATCAGATTATTGTGACTTATATCCAAATATTGACTCTTTTCTCATAACTTTGACTTAATGATCACAAAATTTTGCTTCTTACCTCAAAGTTTTTGACATTTGATTTTTGAAATTTTTACTTCTTTTGACGTTAAATCTCAAATTTTTTGTTATAAATTTTAAATCCTCATCTCAATACTTGAATTTTTATCAGAATATTGTGACTTATATCCAAATATTGACTCTTTTCACATAACTTTGACTGAATGATCACAAAATTTTACTCATTACCTCAAAATTTTTGACTTTTTGTCTCAAAATGTTTGAATTTTTGTTTCATAATTTGCAGTTCTTATAATTTTTGATTTCTTCTCCATATATTGTGACTAATGTTCAAAAATATTGACCCTTTTCTCATAATTTTGACACAATGATCACAAAATTTTACTTCTTACCTCAAGATTTTGGACATTAAATCTCACATTTTTTTATTTAAAAAAAAAGAAAATTTGTTACAAATTTTATATCATTATCTCAATATTTGAATTTTTATCAGAATATTGTGACTCATATCCAAATATTGACTCTTTTCTCATAACTTTGACTTAATGATTGAAAAAATGTGCTTCTTACCTCAAAACTTTTGACGTATTTTCTCAAAATTTTTGAATTTTTCTCAAAATTTTTGATTTTTTGTTTCAATTTGCTGTTCTTATCATGATATTTGATTTTTTTTCTCCATATATTGTGACTTATGTCTAAAAATATTGACTCTTTTCTCATAACTTTGACTTAATGATCACAAAATTTTACTTCTTACCTCAAAATTTTTGAGACATTTTCTCAAAATGTTTGAATTTTTATCTCAAATTTTTTACATTTTTGTTTCATTTGCAGTTCTTATCATAATATTTGATTTTTTTCTCCATACATTGTGACTTGTGTCTAAAAATATTGATTCTTTCTCATAACTTTTACTTAATGATCACAAAATTTTACTTCTTGCCACAAAATTTTATCTCTAAATTTTTGACTTTTTCATTTAACTGTGATTTTAATCAAAAAGTTTGACTCTCAAAGCTATGATTTTTTTTTTCTCTGAATTTTAAGTTCTTAAACTCTTTGAACTCACAAAGTCATATTTTTGACTTTTTTTCTGACAATTTTGCTATAATCACAAATTTTACATTTCTACCTGTTATCTCAAATTTTTTTATCGTGTCCTATAACTTTGACAGCAAAATAAAAAAATTAGACTCATCTTCAAAAAGTGACTTTTTATCTCAAATGTTTTGCTTTTTATTGATAACTTTGTCTTCACTATCTCAAAATTTTTAACTTCAAATTTCGTCAATCGAGTTAATTAAACAAGATTATGACTTTTCGATGATCAGGAATTTTTCACTTTTTGCAGTTTTTGCAGTTTAGTATGAACGAAATTCACCTGACAAGTTTAGAAAAATGTCTGATTTCAAGATATTAGAAGACAAAAATGATCCTGAATCAAGTTTCTTGAAATGGAAATAACGTTTTAATACAAGACTTTGGCAACTTTAGCTCATTTTCTTTTCCTCATTTTAGTCTTTTAATATCTTGAAATAAAGGTTTTTTTTCAGTTTAACAAAAAATCAGACACAGACGCTTCAGTTTTGGGAGTGAAATCTGTGTTTTTGCAGTTTGAGGCTCAGCTTTCGTGCTTTTAGCTGTTGTTGCAGGTGCTTGCGGTCATATTTTTCCTTATTGTCGAGCTTTTCCAGTTTTTTTAATATTCGTTTTTCCGTCAGAGCGGCGCCAAAGTCTCCATCTCCGCCACGCCGTTTGAAAACACGTCCATCAAAGTCGGCCCCGCCCGCAAAACCGGCCACAAATCCAAGATGGCGAGACGCAACAAGAAAAGCAAGAACAAGGAGGGACAGGACAGGTGAGGCTGGGTGACATCATCAGGTGTGTGTGTGTGTGTGTGTGTGTGTGTGTGTGTGTGTGTGTTAAATGTGTGTTTGTTTTTGCAGTAAGAAGAGAACGTCTCTGTTCAGGAAAATCACCAAACAGGCGTCTCTGCTCCACACAAGCCGCAGCCTTTCCTCTCTCAACCGCTCGCTCTCTTCGGGCGAGAGCGGCCCCGGATCGCCAACGCACAACCTGTCGCCACGGAGCCCGACGCAGGGCTACAGGTCCACGCCAGACTCCGCCCACTCAGGTGAGAGACGCGTCACAGGTGTAAGAAACGAGTGGAAGAAGTTGAAATGACATCACACGTGTTTCTGTTTCTCTGTAGTTGGCGGGAACTCGTCTCAGAGCAGCTCGCCAAGCTCAAGCGTCCCGAACTCCCCGGCGAGCTCCGGCCACATCCGCCCGAGCTCCCTGCACGGCCTGGCGCCCAAACTGCAGCGCCAGTACCGCTCGCCGCGCCGCAAGTCGGCCGGGAACATCCCGCTCTCCCCTCTGGCTCGCACGCCCTCGCCAACGCCTCAGAGCAGCTCCCCTCAGCGCTCGCCGTCGCCGCTGCCCGGCCACGCCGTGGGTCAGTCGTTCCCGGTGAAGCTGCACTCCTCGCCGCCGCTCGTGAGGCAGATTTCCCGCCCGAAGAGCGCCGAGCCGCCGCGGTCCCCGCTCCTGAAGAGGGTGCAGTCGGCGGAGAAACTGGCGTCCTCGCTCTCCAGCTCGCCCTCCTCGCCGTCAGGGGCGGCGGCGGCGGCGGGGGAGAAGAAACTGGCGGTGGGAGCGGCCGGGAGCAGGAAACACAGTTTGGATATTTCTCACTCGGATTTCAAGAAGGAGATTCTGCAGCGAGAGCCGAGTCTGCAGAGCCTTCAGGTAAAAACTTCTGAGAATAAAAACAGGAAAAAAAAGCTGATTCACTAACCGGGTGCACCGAGGATTGCGTCCGTCAAATAAGCAAAAAAGCGTACGCAATCCATGTCGCGTGTCTGCCTTAATGAATACGCAAACCTGAAACTGTTTTCAGTTTTCTTATTTTCTCTGCTGAAAACGATTTCTGTGATTTATTTAGTTTAATGTTGGAAACAGAAGCTGGACTGTCTGACAGAAAAGAGACAGAAGAGAAGAAGAAATAAACAGGAGAGAGATAGAGCACAGGCTAAAACATTAACTAGAGGCTTAAACATTTGCTAAAGAATAAAACACAAGGTAAATGCTAAAGTTGGAGCTAAAGGCTAAAACAGGAGCTTAGTAATATAATCTAAAGGCTTAAATAGGAGCTAGAGGCTTAATTAAAAGCTGAACGCTGGAACAAGAGCTAAAGAACAAAACACAAGCTAAAGGTTTGAATACGAGCTTAAGGCTAAAACAAGAGCTAAAGGATAAATAACTGGCTAAATGCTAACACAGGAGCTAAAGAAAAAATTACAGGCTAAGGCTTAAACAAGAGCTTAGTATTAAAATACAAGTTAAATGCTTGAACAGAAGCTAAAGAATAAAACACAAGCTAAAAACTTAAATACAAGCGAGAAGCTAAAACAGGAGCTTGGGGCTAAAACATGCTATAGGCTAAGACACAAGCTAAAGGCTAAAACACCATCTAAAAGCTTACATACGAGCCAAAGGCTAAAACAAGACCTCAGGAATAGAGCATGAGCTAATTTCTTGAACGAAAGCTTAACGCTAAAACACAATCTTAAAGCTTGAATAAGCGCTAGAGGCTAGAGAAAAAAATGCAAGCTAAAGGCCAAAACAGGAGCTAAAAGGTGAAGCAAATCTAGGGTCTTAAATAAAGAGCTGAAGGCTTAAAAAGGGAAAAAAGGCTGAAACAATTGTCAAAGGATAAATTAGGAGCTTAAGGTCTAAACATTTGCCAAACGCTTAAAAATGAGCTAAAGGCTAAAACAGGAGCTAAAGGCTAAAACAGGAGCTAGAGGCCTAAACAGGAGCTAAAGGCTAAAACAGGAGCTAAAGGCTAAAACAGACGCTAAAGGCTAAAACAGGAGCTAAAGGCTAAAACAGGAGCTAAAGACTAAAACAGGAGCTAAAGGCTAAAACAGGAGCTAAAGGCTAAAACAGGAACTAAAGGCTAAAACAGGAGCTAAACACTAAAACATGAGCTAAAGGCTAAAACAGGAGCTAAAGGCTAAAAGTCCTCGATTTCCGATAAACAAGAACTAAAGGCAAAAACAGGAGCTAAAGGCTAAAACAAGAACTAAAGGCCAAAACAAGAACTAAAGGCTGAAACAGGAGCTAAAGGCTAAACAGGAGCTAAAGGCTAAAACAGGAGATAAAGAATAAAACAGGAGCTAAAGGCTAAAACAGGAGATAAAGAATAAAACAGGAACTAAAGGCTAAATCAGGAGCTAAAGGCTGAAACAAGAACTAAAGGCTAAAACAGGAGCTAAAGGCAAAAACAGGAGCTTAAGGCTAAAACAGGAGCTAAAGGCTAAAACAGGAGCTTAAGGCTAAAACAGGAGCTAAAGGCTAAAACAGGAGCTAAAGGCTAAAACAAGAACTAAAGGCTAAAGCAGGAGCTAAAGGCTAAAACAAGAACTAAAGGCAAAAACAGGAGCTAAAGGCTAAAACAAGAACTAAAGGCTAAAACAGGAGCTAAAGGCTAAAACAGGAGCTAAAGGCTAAAACAGTCTCTAATGTGTTTGTGCTAATGTTGATTCCTGTCCACATGCAGCAGTTATTCTGCAGTGATCTGTTCAAACTTGAGAGTCTATCAATAAAATGAAGAGCCAGGTTACGTTTGCTCTGCTTGGTGAGGTTGGAGTTGGTAGATGAGACCTGGTAGGACACGACCAGGATTCACTAACGTTACTGACACGTATCAGAGCACTGAGCTGTGAGTGGCGCCAAAGTAACTGGCGACTAAACTACGCTACAAACTTAGTTGGTAGATTCTTTAACTCGTCACGTTGTGTCTTTGTGTCTTTCAGGAGTCGGCGAGCGAGGGTCTGCTGTCGTCAGGAGGCCGCGGCGTGGAGAAAGGCAGCCTGCACAAACACTCCTCCTCCAGGAAGTTAGGACGCCAAGAGGGCGACGGCGCCCTCTCGGGGTCTCTGGGTCTGACGCCCGGGAAGAGCAAACTCAAGGACAAACTCTCCGCCATCAGGCAGGACCGAGCCGAGCGCCGCGAGTCCCTGCAGAAACAGGACGCCATCCACGAGGTCGACTCCTCTGAGGACGAGACGGACGAGGGCTCCGAGGACAGTCAGGACGGGCGCCGCGGGACCACGTTCACGCCGCCGCCTCTCCTCAGGCCGACCACGGTGAGGACGGGTCCTGGAGGAACGCTCCCGTCGCTCTGCCTCTCCCCCAGCACGCCGCACGCCACTTTCACCCACACGGGGAGGACGCTGCCCTCCGTCACCGAGGCGAAACCCGCTACGGCGAAAGATGCGGCGAGCTCGGCTTCAGCGGAGAGGAAAGTTCTGGAGCCGAGTAAACCGGCGCTCCCGTTCTCCACGCCGGGCAGCGCCTTCATCTCCGTCAGCAAAGACACGTTTCTGAAACCAGCTCAAGTCGACGCAAAAACTCCGAAAGACAAAACCGTGGAAACGCCAAAACCTGCAAAAACTGCCGCCGCCACCACAGAGTCTCCAGACGGCGCGGAGAGTCCTCGCACCTCCTGCTCCTCGCCGAGCGTCCCCAAGGAGAAGAAGGAAGCGGACAACCGGAGGCTTTGTGCCGCCGACGCCGCCGCGAGTCCCACCCCGACGTCATCATCATCATCATCAACCTCTCTCCCGCTTCCTGCTCCTGAAAGCGGCGTGGACAAAGTGGTTTCCCAGCTGGCGACGGTGGCGAAGAGCGTCCTGGGTCCGGTTAAACTCAGCACGGACAAAACGCAGAATCTCACGTCATCCTCCAAACAAACCGAGAGTCAAACCAAACAGAAAGACGCCGCCACGTCACAGAAACCAGCGCCGCCGCCGCCGTCACCCCAAGTCGACCAGTCTGCAGGTGTAGCTCCGCCTCCTAAAACCACGACCCCCTCCACCTCCACCGCGACCTCCTCTGCAGCAGCGCCTAAGAAACCCGAACCACAAACGACAACGCAGACGACGACGACAACGACGACTGCCGCCACTTCTACCGCCGCTTCTACCACGGCGGCGACGGCGGCATCCGCCTCCTCGCAACACGACAAAGCGGCGAGCAAGAAGACGTAGCAGCAAAAATCAAAGAATCAAAGACAGAAATGTACAGAAACTCACAGAGAAACTGCATGTTTGAGAAATAAATCTCAGCACTTAACAGAGAGAGATGTACGGAAGCCCGAAGCAGCCAGTTATGAAAAATAAAATTAGTAATTTGAGTTTTGTTGAGATTTTTTTTTTTGGCCCAAATTAAATCAAAATTATGAGTTAAAAGCCAAATTTCAGGAAAAAAGTCACAAATTTTACTTAAAGTGTCACAATTTAATGGTAATCTGAAATTTCAAAATAAAAGTTAAGTTATGAGATAAAAAGTCGAAATTTTGAGATAAGGGAGATAGTTCTAATAAAGAGATAATAAAGTAAAAATATATGTATTATAATAATAATAATAATAATAATAAAACAGTCAGTATGAAATAATGAGTCAAACTTCAAGATAAAAAGTAGATTTTTTGAGATAAAAACTCAAAAATTTGAAAAAAAAAACCCTGGAATTTTGATATCAAAAAGTTAAAACTATGAGATGAGGGGAAAAAAATCAGATTAAGGTTTAAAAAGTCAAAATTAAAGATAAAAAGATTAAATTAATGACTGACACCATTAAGTCAAAATTTTGAGCCAATGATTAAAAAATTATCAAGTTCTTGAGAAAAAAAGTCAAAACTGCCCCAAACAACCATTAACTTGATTTTTCATCTCAACAATTTGACTCAATATGAGCAAAAAACAAATCTCAATTTTTTTTTTCCACTGGCAGCTTTGGGCTTCCGTAGAATCGGACGGAAAGAGGATGCAGGAAGAAAGAAAGAGCGACGGTTCACTCTGTGTTGGACTTTTTCTTTTCTGCAAACACGTTCAGGGCTGGAAATAAAAAGCAGAACGGTCCAGATTTTTTTTTTTTAACTCACACACTTTTCTCGCTCTGATGCCTTAACCAAATTAAATTAAACTTCTCACGATAAAAAAAAAAAAGAGGCGTAAATCTCAAACTTTGCATCTTCTGGTCGATATTTTTCAGATTGAATCAAATAAATTTAATTTTAAAATTCATTCATGCAGGAAAGAATGATTCTGTTTGTGTGAACCATACAGCAGCTGACCACTAGAGGGCGCTCTAACCGCTGTGGTCAAACTGAGCACGCTCAGACGGACCCCCCCTCTTTATTCCCAGCCCCCCCGCCTCTGCAGGCTGCTGTCGGTTTATTTGGTATCTGGACCAACTTGCTGTGTTTCGTTGCCTCTAATCCTGTAAAGTTGAGCAACTTTGCTTTGTACATGTGTGTGTTAGAGTGTGTGTGTGTGTTAGAGAGAGTGTGTGTGAGGGGGAGCGTTCATTGGTGCATGGTTATCTCTGTGGAAATGTAAGAATATTTAAATTCTGTTGTGTTTTTTTTTTTACTCAGAGTGTGTTTTCGATTTAACAGGACACTCTGATACTTGTGTGTGTGTGTGTGTGTGTGTGTGTGTGTGTGTGTGTGTGCGCGCTGAGCTCTCGAGACAAAAAAAAAGAGAGAGAGATCTGTTTGAGTGTGTTGGGGTTTTCTGGAAACTTTTAAAGGGAAGTTCCGCTGTTTTGTTTTGTTTTTTTTTAAATCTGGGCTGAATTTTTTTAGATTTAAAAACAAATCAAAACCTCAAGACCTGAAACTTTGTTGTTTAAGAAGCAGAAAAATGTTCAAATTTAGCAAAAACACAACAAAAAAAATTGTCATATCAGACTTAATCTGAGTTAATTCACCTCAAAAATCTGGAAAAACTCAAAATATTCAAAAACAAACAGGCGCCAAAATTAATTTTCCTTAATTAATTTCTTTTTTTTCTCCTTTAATATCTTAATATCTTTCTTCTATTATTTTGAAATAGGACATTTTTCTAGACCTGCAAGTTTAATGTGGCTCAGATTGAGTTTAATCAAATTATTTCTTTTCAAAATAAGACAAAAAAAAATCTAGTAGTGTTAAGTTTTTGCAGCACATTGACCGTTTTTGGAATTTAAAAATCATTTTTGTCTGTAGGAAAAAGTTTTCTTACATCACTTCCATCCTTCTGCTGTTTTTCCAGACTCTAAAAATTAAAAAAAATCTTATTTTATGACTTAAACAATGAGGTGAAATTTGACCAGAAGAACCTGCAAAAGCAGCCGGAAGTACAAAAACAAAGTTGTGGAAACAAATTAAAACAAACACATTGGATAATGATGAACAATCCAAAAGATAATTAATATAAAGAAATGTTAAAAACTTCAAGATCATAGTCGAAATTTTGAGACAAAAAGTTAAAAGTCTGACATAATAGTTGAAAACTGGGAGAAAATCAGTAAATTTTGAGATGAATGGAAAAAATTTTGACTTGACTCAAATTTTCAAGATAAAAAAGTCGAAATTTTGGGGAAAAAAGTCCAGATTATGACACAAATAGTACTAATTTCAACACGAAAGGTCAAAATGTTTGAATACAAAACCTTAAAATTTGGACATTTAAGACAAAATTTGACATACAAAGTGAAATATTTGAGCAAAAATGTCCAAATTTTGCGTTCAAAAGTCAAAATTTTGTGCTAAAGTCAAAACTATATGAAAAAAAAGTCTGAATTTCAATAATTAAAATCTGAGTTTCTTCAAGAACTTCGAGGTTTTAAAAACAGCCCAGGTTGAAAAACACCAGAACTTTCCTTTAAATCATCCTTTTTTTGTATTTTCTTTGATTTTTTTCTGGTTTTGTTTTGTTCCTTTGCTCAAAATCGCCCACGCAGCCCAGTGTGACCCCGCCCCCTGCGGTGACCCCGCCCCCTGAATGTGGCGTTGACGCTCGGACTCTTTGCTTCGACGACTCTGTTGAAAATCTCGCTTATGTTTACACCTCATTGTTGTTGTTTTGATTTTTTTTTGTGTGTTTGGGTGAAAGGAACTCGTCGCCTGTAGCAATCAAAACTCCTCCCACAGGCGAGGATCGTTCCCGGGCGCCGCTCGCCATCTCAGAGTGTTCAAAGGAGTGTGTGTGTGTGTGTGTAAGCTTCTTTGGCTTTTGGCGTTGGTGTCATAGAGAAATCGTTCACTAAACTCCCGTCTGAAAATCTCCAGCGTGGAAAGAATCACGACCAACGAAAAAATCAGATTTTCAAAGTTGAATTTTGCCTTTGGGTTTAATTTGGCGCCCCCCTGTGGTCATACACATGCATTGTTAACGCCAATAATTGCACGTTTTATCGTTATCGTTTAGCATCACGACTTGAACCTCCTCACTCAAGATTTCAAACTCACAGTTTTGCAAACAAATCTTATTACTTTTCTAGTTTTTCCACATTTTCCGAATTTCATTTTTGATTCTACGAAAATCCATCTTGTCTCATCTCGTCTTTTCTTTACAAACAGACGGTTCCGTTGGAGTTTTTCTTTAACCGAAGATCAGATTTTAAACGCAGACGAACGTCCAAGGAGAGAATATTTCAACCATTCAAAGTAAAGATCTGGAGCTTAAAAGGAAGGGGGCGCTGTTTTTATATTCAGCAAGCAAGAACATGAATTAAGCCAAAAATATTTACACCGAAAAAAATCAAAACTAGCATTATCAAAGTCTCAAAACGTCTTATACTTTTGGCTCAATTTGTCCAATATTTGTTGTGTTGCAAAAATCCGACTTTCCCAATAACGTTCTACATTTTTGCGAAGGAATTAGCATTATGAATGTGCACAAAAATTCTCATGTAATTGGAGTGGTTCGAAAAATCGTCACTTTTTGGTTGCCAAGCATGGCCTCGAAAAATTTGAGTTCCGAAAAATCTGGTCATAACTGTTCGTCGTCAACATGCGTAGCATAGTCAAATCTGATCTGAGTCGACAATGATCCCAAAAAAATTGTGGGACTAGTTCGTTCAAATAAATCGGGAAAATCCGACTTATGGCTAGCATTGTTGAAATTCCCAAATTTTATGTTCGGAATTCACTTTTTCTTTGATCTTGGCGTGAGGGTTAGGTACAAAAATTCTCACGTAAATCTGAGTAGGTAAAAAAAAATGGTTATTTTTGGATGCCTGGCTAGCGTCGTCATAATGACCAAATTTTTTGCTCCGACTTTACTACGCTCATTAGAGAGTTTTTTTGTCAGCTTTGGCGTGAAAGTTACTCACCAAAAATCGAGTAAAGAAAAATCGTCATTTTTGGTCGCCTATCCTGAGTTACGAAAAATCTTTTCATAACTTTTCATAGTCAATATGTCAAGCACACACAAATCTGATGAATATGATCTCAAAAAAAACATAAAAACACAAACCCTATAGTTCGTCAAAATCCGACTCTTTGCTAGCGTTGTCGAAATTCCTGCGTCTTACGGTTGGAATTCGCCATGGTTGTTAGAGACTTTTTTGTCGGTTTTTGCGTGAAGATTATGCACCAAAAATTTCAAGCCTGTATGTGAAAGTGGCTGGAGGAGCTACAGTTTTCAGTCAGTAGGGGGCGCTGTCTTTTCGTCCTGATTAATAACCCACAGTAGGGGGCGCTCATTAGACCCTAAAACTTCACGTCTTTATTGACCCCCTACCGACCACGAAACAGACGCTGCTGTTTCTGTTTATGCTCCATCTGCTGGTCTAATCACACACACACACACATACACACACACTCATGTCATGTCGAGCTCAGTATTTCTCGTTTTTTCGTGTTTGTCTATAAAAAGCGATGAAGAGGAGGAGGAGGAACGCACCGTGAAAGCTCGAGGAAAAAAAGAAAAAAAAACATTGCTAGAGTAAAACCAGTGCAATATCTTTTTATTTTTTATTGTGGTAAAAGCATGTTGTTGTCAATCTTACCTTACAACAATAATAAAGTTTTTTTTATGTACGTTGCTGTTTGTTTTATTTATTTATTTTTTTCAGGTTTGTGCTGCTGCTGAGCTCACATAAAGTCAGAGTTAAATGATGGATGGAGAAAAAAACTCACTTTAACCTCTAAAATCTTCACAACAAGACGCTTATTTTCTACAGTTTTCACTCATATTTATCTTTTCTAAATGATTTAGTTTCTCTGTCCAATTGAAATTTTAAACACAACAATAAAGACTAAAAAACCTACAACTTTGAAAATGTAAACGTGAATGAGAGAATTCAATTCATTTAGATGATACAGGTCTTTAGTTTCCTTTAAAAACATTAAGAGAGTTCCGGAATGCTGTGACATCATCAAGGGCAAAAAGCTCTTTGCCCTTCATGTTGTGACATCATCAAGGGCAAAAAGCTCCCTTACCTTCATGTTGTGACATCATCAAGGGCAAAAAGCTCCCTTACCTTCATGTTGTGACATCTATGGCAAACAGTTTTAACATTTAAAAACTAAGTTTGACTATCCAAAATTAACATTGTAGATATCAACAATGTATTTCTGTCTAGTCGTGATTATATTTTGATTTTAATTGGACACGTCATTCAAGATATCTGTAATTCAATTTGCCTAAGTCAGAAAAAAACATTTCTGATATCCACAAATACATTCTGCCTATCCACAATTGTCATTTTAGATATCTACATCTTTTTGACGAGGTGAAATGACGTCACTTTTTGCCATTCGTTTGAATGGGGGTTTCTAATTCAAGACATCTGCTATGTCATTTCATTTTCCCAAAATGTGAATTACAGATTCCTACAAATGACTTGTAGATATCTGTTATCCCAATTCGAGATACCTCTGAATACATTCTGACTGGGCAGAGTTAGATTTACAGATATCTACAATTCATTTTGCCTAGTCAAAATTTAATTTTGGATATCCAAAAAAAGGAATTATAGATATCTTGTACTGAGTTGAATTAAACATATCTTTAATTACAGGTATCTACAATTAATTTACAGATATCCGTACTTCACATTTTGGATATCTGAAATGACGTAGTAGATATCTTGAATGAGAAACCCCCATACAAATGAATGGCAAAAAGTGACATCATATGTTGACTGTTCAAGTTATTGTGACTGTAATCAACATTAATCTAGAGGAAAAACTGTTGAAATATGAAGCGAAAATAGTTCACGTGGTTTAATATGTTGGCAAATCATCAACATGTATGATTAACAGTTTGGAATATGGATGATTTGCTTTCGTGTAACAGAAATTATAGAAGTATCTTTTTGTAAAATACAAACACAAAAACAACAACAAAAATTAAAAAAAGTCAAATGTTGCAACATGCTTCTCTCAATCACAGGGACAACAATATAAAGTGTGCTTGCAGAATTTGTTGTCCCATAACAAAAAATGTGTACTGTTGCAGAGATACAGGGGGTGGGTCAACTTACCCCACTCTCCCCTATTTTTTTTTTTTTTTTTTTTTTTGTCATCTTTTCCTTTCTTCTTTTTGTCTCTTTTTTGCAAAAAATTCAAGTTCTATACTGTAGTTTCACACCAAAATAAGATATTTATTCATAGATTTATTCATTCAATGTTAGTATCTACATTTATGATATGCAAAAAGTAGAAAATAAAGTTAATTTTAATAATTTCTTTGTTTGTAAAAACTCAGGTTCAATGCTGAAAATGGGAATAAAATAGGTGTAAACCTGTAGTGGAATAATCTGACTCAATTTAATGATGTTATTTTAAGGTAAAACAGTAAGATACATGTTTTATTTACTGATAACTGGTTATTGAAACTGTAGGAATAAAGAAAAATGTTTGTTTTCTTGATTAATGAGAGCAACAGGAGGGAGGATTTTAAGGTTTTATGTTTATTTCAGCTCCTTTGTTTTATCACAGAGGCAGAAATCTTGATTAATAGTTGCAGAGAGAGGTTTTAAGAGAGAAAATATTTTAGGAATCTCAGTTTTTCAGAGCGCCATCGCCGCCACCGTGGCGTTTTGGTCGCTCGTCTCTTTCTTCCCCTGATCCTAAGTCGTTCGTTGTCATCACGTCCCGCCGAACCCTGAGCAGAAAAGTGGCGGCAAATCATCTGTAAACTCGTTTTCCCGCTAAAGTGTCTCCATGCTCGCGGCGAGCTGGGGTTGCTTCGTCCCACGGCGGCGGTGCCGGCGGCTCCTCGCTCCTTTAATGGAGCAGATCAGCCGCTCGCCGTCCGTCTGCGTCTCTGCGGGAGATTTCTGCGTCTTAATGGTCTTCAGAGACAGCTTCAGAGCGCAGTTTAAGGCGGGGTTACGGTTAATCTGAGGCGCCGCCGGGGGGCCTGCCGCGCCGCCACGGACAAATGACGCTAAAATGGAGCTCCATTAGCTTTGCAGCGAGCAGCTTAGCGCCGAGACACCTCACTCTACCGCCGATGGACTGCTGAGGTCAGAGGTCACGCCGCCTGATTTAAACACCACCGACTGCTGCATTCTGGGATAATTGGGCCCCCCCTCCCTCCCTCCTTCCCTCCGTCTCACTCTCCTTCCCCGTCTTCAGTCCTCCCATCCATCGCGGCGTCCGCTGGGAGCTGTCACGGCGAGAGAGCGAAAGGCCTCGCTCAGTCTTTACTGGAGGTCCAGAGGGGATGGAGGCGCACACACACACACACACACACACACACACACACACACACACACACTCATGAAGAGGAAGAAGCAGTGACAGGCGGGCAGAGCGGCGTGATGAATTGCCAGCTTCGCCTCGCTCTGACACGGCTCTACATGACCGCGCAAATTCATTCCCGGCGCCGCGGAGAGAGAAGGGGAAAAGGAGGAAACAACGACCCAACATATCGACGTCTCAACCCCCCAAGACTCGGTCGTGTGCCGTCAGTCAGAGAACGAAACCGACACCCTACGTCAGGTGATCAAACCCCCGAACAAACTCTGAGTTTTCATGAAGTTTAATTTTAAGCCTCATCAATGATTGCGACGTTTGTCAGTGTCAACTCTTTTTGCAGAGGCGTTATTTTCCACAGTCTAATCTGACGACTTTGCGCAAACAAAACCAGCTGTATCAGTGCTTAGTGTTTTCTTTGTAGTCACCTTTGCTCTCCCTGTGAAAAGGTTTGCCAAAGTGTTGTCCAGAACCTTATAAACTTTGTAAAACTTTAGATTTCATGTGTGTGTTTTGCCATGAAGTACATAAACTGTGCACGACTAAAAAACACTTTCACAGTTTGTGGTTTTAAAATTCGATCATGGATTAAAAATGTATTCACTCTGACTTTTCTCAGCTTGTTTTTCTTTAAAATCAATAAAACATCCTTCATGGTTTTTACTGAAAACACCTACAAACACAGGAGTTTGGAAACAAGAACAGCTGATCAGATTCATCTCTGCAGCGGTGACAGACTCACTGTTTTCATTCAAAAACTTGCTTTATCTTCTTTTTCCAATGACCAGAGTGATTAAAAAACGTGTGTGATTGATTTTTACGTTTTCCTCTGCAGCCTCTCTCTCTTTTCTGTTTACCCTCCTCTCTCTCTCTCTCTCTCTCTCTCTCTCTCTCCTCTGGCCCATAAACTTCTGTAACTTCCCGCTGGGAGACATGAAAACTCACCATCAGACGCTTCAAAACAAGCTTGTTTTTCTCTCATGTTTCCAAAAGTCGACGTTTTGATGGTTCGAGCTGTTCGCAGAGTTTCTGGCAGAGCGAGCAGCGAGTCAGCGAAGGGCGAAGACGAGTTTTAAAGGAACAGTTCATCTTTTTTTACTCATCATTTAATCCTAAGATTCTGTCCTTCATGTCAGAATTCTGGAACTCTTCTAGAATTCTTCTGGAAATCCTCTAGAACTCTTCTGGAACTCTTTTAGAACTCTACTTGAACTCTTCTGGAACTCTTCTGGAATTCTTCTGGAACTCTTCTAGAACTCTACTTGAACTCTTCTGGAACTCTTCTAGAACTCTACTTGAACTCTTCTAGAACTCTTCTGGAACTCTTCTAGAACTCTTCAAGAACTCTACTGGAACTCTTCTAGAACTCTACTGGAACTCTTCTAGAACTCTACTTGAACTCTTCTGGAACTCTTCTCCAACTCTTCTAGAACGCTTCTAGAACTCTTCTTGAACTCTTCTGGAACTCTTCTAGAACTCTACTTGAACTCTTCTAGAACTCTTCTGGAACTCTTCTAGAACTCTTCTAGAACTCTTCTAGAATTTTCTGGAACTCTTATGCAAATCTTTAGAATTTTTCTACAATTTTTCTTAAACTGTTCTAGAACTCTTTTGGAATTATTCTGGGACTCTTTAAGGATTCTTCTAGAACTCTTCTGGAACTCCTCTAGAACTCTTGTGGGACTCTTTGAGAGCTCTTTTGGGACTCTTTGAGAGCTCTTTTGGAATTTCTTTGGAACCCTTCTAGAATTTTCAGGGCTCTTCTGGAAGTCTTTAGATGTTTTCTAGAATTCTTTCAGAACTCTTCTCGAACTCTACTGGAACTCTTTTAAAACATTTCCATAATTCTTCTAAAAGTCTTCAAGACTTTTCAGATCTCTGCTGGAAGTCTTTGAGAACTTTTCTAGAATTCCTCTAGACCTGTTCTAGTATTCTTCTGGAACTCTTTGAAAATTTTCAGAGGTCTTCTGTAAGTTTTGCATTTTTTTTTCTAGAATTCTTTCGAACTTTTGTATAATTATTCTTGAACTCTTTTAAAACTTTTTTTGATTCTTCTGGAACTGCTCTAGAATTTTCAGAGCTCTTCCTGAACTCTTCCGGAACTCATCTGGAACTCTTTTTAGAACTCTGAAAGAGCTATTTTGGAATTCTCTTGGAACTCCTCTAGAATTTTCACAACTCTTATGGAAATCTTTAGAATTTTTCTACAATTCTTCTTAAACTGTTCTAGAACTCTTCTGGAACTCTTCTAGAGCTGTTCTGGAATTTCTTTGGTACTCTTCTAGAACCCTTTTAGAATCCATATAAGAGCATAAAAATCTGTTATTGGAGGTATCTATATTTCGGTATTGATACTCACTTCACTAAGAACCAGAATCCATGTTCAACTTAATCATCAAAGAAATAACTTCAAGAGCTAACAACACAACACGTTAATCACCCTGAAAACTGCAGTTTACATGAGCGGAAGTATCCAGAAACAAACTGTCGTCCCTGCTTCTCCTTCTCTTTTTGTAAAGAGGAATCAAACTTGTCTTCTCCGTCTCTCTCCGTCCACGCTCCAGCAGCCATTTCATGTGTTATTACTCTCGCAGGCGTCATCACCTCGGCGTGGCGGCGGCGGCGGCGTAGACCTCCCACTCCTCATATATCAGACCCAACAGGCCTCATTAAGAACCTGACACCTGCTTCCTATGGAGACCAATTAGAAGTCTGGGAGTAATGGGAGGAAATCTCTCTCTGACACACCGTGGACCAATCAGGAGCCAGATCAGGTCACTTCAGCTCCTCATTAACGGTGACGAGATGAATAACTTTGGTTCTTGTTGTTTCCTCCTGTCGACCTAAAGGACAGACCACTTTACTATCATCACATATGGAAACTACAGGACATTATTTAATTCCCTTTATCTATTAAAAACAACGATTCCTCTATCTGTCAGTTCAAAGTTATTACCCATGAATCCTCTGCTTCTGTTGACTGTAACTTTGGGTAAATGTTTTGGTTGTAGCACCTGACGCAGTTAAACAAACACTCAGAACGACTTAAAAAAATATGCTAGATGCTGATTACGCTTTCTTATCCTTGAAAATATCTCTGACAAAAAAAAGCTTAACTGACTTATAAAGTTTGTGATTTCCTCCTTCAAACTCTGCTCTGGCTCCTGTCTCTTTAAGAATTGATGTTAAAGTTTCTTTTTTTTTCTAGTTTTTAAAGCTCTACACGGCCTTTATGTTGCAGCTCCACCAATGAGGTTCTAGAATGTTCAACATGAAGGTCAGAGAACTTTCTGCCCTTGATGATGTCACAACATTCCGGAATTCTCTCCTTCATCCTTAATTTATTGGCAAAAAATATTCAACATTACAAAACAAAATGAAGTTTCTTGAAACTGGAAACTTTCTGGAAAACTAAAAAAGTATTTTTTTTTAATTTCATTTTATTTCAGAAAAAAATAAAAATCATTAGAAAAAATATATCCTACTTATGAATAATTCTTCCTACAGGTGTACATGTCACATATTTGTTTCACATACATTCTGACGGAAAGAATCTCCGTGTCCCTGTCTCTTTAAGAATTGATGTTAAAGTTTCTTTTTTCTAGTTTTTAAAGCTCTACACAGCCTTTATGTTGCAGCTCCATCAATGAGGTTCTAGAATGTTCAACATGAAGGTCAGAGAACTTTCTGCCCTTGATGATGTCACAACATTCCAGGACTCTCTCTCATCCTTAATTTGTTGGCAAAAAAAAATTCAAAATTACAAAACATAATGAAATTTCTTGAAACTGGAAATTTTTTTGTAGGATTAAAACAGTAGTTTTCCTTCATTTCATAAAAAAAAAAAAAAATTAAAGAATCATTAGAAAAATTATATTATGATAATCAATAAGTTTTCCCACAGGTGTACATATTACAGATTTATGTATCTTACATAAAAATAACCTCCATCTCTCTGTCTCTTTAAGAATTGATGAGAAAGTTTCTTTTTTTTTCTAGTTTTTAAAGCTTTACACGGCCTTTATGTTGCAGCTCCATCAATGAGGTTCTAGAATGTTCGACATGAAGGCCAGAGAACTTTCTGCCCTTGATGATGTCACAACATTCCGGAACTCAGAGAACTTTCTGTGCCCTTGATGATGTCACAACATTCTGGAACTGAGAGCTCTCTGCCCTTGATGATGTCACAACATTCCGGAACTGAGAGCTCTCTGCCCTTGATGATGTCACAACATTCCGGAACTCTCCCCCATCCTTGATTTGTTGGCAAAAAAATTCAAATTACAAAACAAAATGAAATTTCTTAAAACTTGAAATTTTCCTTCTGGGATCAATAAAGTATTTTTTATTTCATTTCATTTAAAAATAAAATTAAGAATCATAAAAAATATATATCCTGATAAAAAAAAATTAATTCTTTCTACACATGTAAATGTTTCAGATTTATGTTTCTGATGTATAAAATTTTCACCTTCCTCCTGATGTGACCTTTATTTTTCCAGCTGTTTGCATGATTTCATCCTCCTGCTGATTAAACAAAGAACATTATTAAGGTGTGTGTGTGTGTGTGTGTGTGTGTGTGTGTGTGTGTGTGTGTGTGTGTGTGTGTGTGAAAGGTGAGTCCACAGTGTGTGTGTGTGTGAGTACCGGCTGTTTCTGGAAGGAGAACTCGAGACGTTTGTTTTTCGGGCGACAAGTTGTTTCCTGTCTATATTTCCCCAATTCTCTCGACGTCCACACAGTGTGTGTGTGTGTGTGTGTGTGTGTGTGTGTGTGTGTGTGTGTGTGTGTGTGTGTGTGTGTGTGGACTCTGTGGGCACCATGGGTCTCCATCAGTGTCTGCCTGATTGATTGGGACGTCAGCCAAGATAAAAGATCCCGTCCTCACAGCACGGCCACGCGACGCCCCGGGGAGAGAGAGAGAGAGACACACACGCACACACACACACACACACACACACACACACTCAGATACCTGTACTGAATACAGATCTCCTCGCTGTGTTTACACTCCTGAGGCCGCTCTCTCTGTGCAGGTGCACCTCTATGTTTCTCTGCAGGTTTTTTATTTATTCTTTTGTCACTTTTCTAAAGGAAAGAGATTTTTTATTCACCTGTTTCTCTCGTCACATGTTGCACAAAGAGATAAATAACCACAGGGAGTGAATTCGATAAGACTGGCTCTGTTTTACCACCAGCTATTTTGAGACTTCCTCGCCCCATGTTGTGATTTTGATTGAGTTGTTCACTATTTTACGCCGTATCCATGGTAACAGGTCAATAGGGGGCGCTCAAGCACTGCTACCAGCACCTGTGATAATGTGTTTAAATGTCTCCTACAGGTAACCATCCTCACCTGTGATCTGTTTGTAATCAGTGTGTGTGTATAAAAGCTCAGTGAGTTTCTGAGCTTGCATCTTTCATCCAGTGCTGCACTGACATTTATCAGTTTGAATAACAAATATCTCGTCATTGTTGTGTATTCAACTGAATTTAAGTGTTAGTTAGTTTTAAACCGGGTCGTCGGCGACCCGTTTGCCATTCCTCTGACGTCATCAAAGTACAAACACCAGCGCCTTCGTCAAATATTTGAATGCAAAATGCTTTCGAAGGTTTATATTCTTCACATTTCAGTCTCTAATGGCCCAAGAAATTTCCAAAGACCAAAGAGAAACGGCAAAAAATAGCAAAAGGCAACAATAAATGGCAAGAACATTGGAAGACAACTTGAGAAATACAGTGGAAGTAGCAGAAAATAAGCCAAAAGTGGAGAAAAAGGGTGAAAAGTAACTGAAATGGGCAAAACATGGCAAGAGAATTGGTAGAAAACTTGGAAAACTGTCAGAAGGCAGCAACAATGGGGGAAAAAAGTAACAAAAAACAGTGATAAGTGGTAGAAATTAGCCAAAGGCGGCAATAAATGTCAAGAAAGTTGGGAAGAAAACTTGAGAAATACTCAGGGAATCAGGAAAATGAGCTTGAAGACAGGAATGAAAGAAACTAATATTAGCAAAGATGGCAAGAAAATTCTCAGAAAACAGTCATAAGGCAGCAACAATGGGAGGAAAAAGTAACAAAATACAGTAAAAAAAAAAAAGTGGTAATTAATAGTCAAAGGCAACAAAGAAATGTCAAGAAAATTGGGAGAAAACTTGAAAAAAATGTCAGAAAAGTGGCAAAGAATTGTCCAAAAACGGTAGAGAAAGAAGTGAAAAGTGACTAAAATGGGCAAAAAATGGCAAGAAAATTCTGAGAAAACTTGGAAAACAGTCAGAAGGCAGCAACAATGGGGGAAAAAAAGTAACAAAAACAGTGATAAGTGGTAGAAATTAGTCAAAGGCACCAAAAAATGTCAAGAAAGTTGGGAAGAAAACTTGAGAAATATTCAGGAAATCAGGAAAATGAGCTTCAAGTGGTGAAGAAAGGAATGAAAGAAACTAATATAAGCAAGAAAATTCTAAGAAAACAGTCATAAGGCAGCAACAATGGGAGGAAAAAGTAACAACAACAGTGGGAAGTGGTGGAAAAAAAGCAAGAGGCAACAAAAATGTCAAGAAAGTGGCAAAGAATATTCCAAAAGTGTTGGTGAAAAAAGTGGAAAGTGACTATAATGGGTACAAAAAGGTGACGTGGACAGACTGCCGGTCACTCATTGGTCAGAGAATGTCGTCTCTGCAGCATCATGAAGTTACTGATGTTCAAAAATGGGTTATAAATAAAAATTAAGAGTTTAAAAAAAGGTGTTTCAGCTGCATTTATCCTGATGTGAACTTTAGCCACATTTTAAATCATGACATTTTCTGAAACTAGAGACTTTAATCTTTTAAATGAGGTATCACTGATGAATTTTGACTTGATGGTTCTGCAGTTTTAAGGTGGGAACTCAGGGGTTAAATTCTTCACTGTTCTGCTGTTTCTCTCTTTTAGAAACTATCATGTAGTTCAGAGTTTGTCCTGCGGGGGGCGCTGCTGCTGCACATTTCTCCTTTGTTTTCCCTCCTCGCTCAGTTATTCACTCCTCTGTCCAGATGCCACTTCATCATTCTCTCTTTATCTCTGACATAATTCATCCTCTTAAAGAGACGGAAACATCCTGAAAAACCTTTAAAACCTTCAGTTACAGTCATGGAAATTTAATAAAGATCAATAAACATAAATAACTAATGAAAAGCTCAAACTATTGTTCTGACATTTGAAGATCTGACACATTTAAGATCATTTATTCCCAGTAAACACAGCACGACTCTCAGAATTTCACTTTAAGAATATTTCATCAAGAAAATCAACAAAATCTTCCCAAAACTCCCCAAAGCAAGAGACTCAAAAGTTTTTTTTTGGTTTTGATGTTTTAATGTGAAGGGGAATAAAAGTGTTGAATTATAAATTACAGACTTTGTTTCATCAGTTTGAAAGTTTTGGTAAACATTAAAGTCCCAGTGAGGAGTTTTCATGTTGTGTTGGCTCTGGCGCCCCCTCTGGATGAAATTGGAAGTGCAGCTCAGGGAAAATCATCACAGATATTGTTTTAAATCAAACTTTTTTTTTGTTTAGGGGTCAATGACGTGACGTCCCCTTTTTTGTGTCCGAGTGCAATATTTCCTTCCATCATGAATTGAGTATTTCATCACATGTATTTCTTTATTCTTACTTTGGACACAATAAACTTGTGTAGAAATTTGATAATTTTATATTGTACAAAAAAACACAAAACCAAGGAGTTTGGGGGTTTTACAGTCCACCACGAACCGTCCTGACAAGTATCCACAGTAATTAAACTCTAAAAATTGAATGTCAGTTATTGTAAATGGAAATTAAAAATACAGTGGCATTATTTTATGCTTGGAACCTTTTTAAATAAAACATTCTTTGCAAATAAAAAGAATTTTAAAGCTGTTGAGAAATGTCAAAAACTTTTGTCCCGTAATTTTCACCTTGTCAAATGTCAGGGTGGTGCAACCGTAACATTAGACTTTTATTTTAAAGTGAAGAGAATAAAACAGGAAACAGGAAACTGCATCAGCCAGAGGAGCCCAAATGACATTTGTGACCAAGTGGAAAAGTTTGTAGATTTCTCTGAAATACTGATAAAAAAGGTTTTTTCACTTCATTGGTGACTGGAACAATTTCCATGTCANAACATATAAATATATTTTCATATATTTGGTTGCACCACCTGACATTTTTGGGTGCTCAAATTAAAAATACTAAAAAATAATGAACCTAAAAACTTTGAAATGTTGGTCAACTACTGAAATCTGTTAGAAAACATAATTCTTCTCTCAGAAATATGTTTTTATCCATTTCAAAGAACTTTTAAAAATACGTTTTTAGACCCTCTTTTTGTCATTGACCCTTAGACAGATTTTATCAGGATGCTTGGTAATTAGTATCGTAACAATGACGGAACTTTGTACATTTTTGTTTCGTTAGTTAACAATGGGTGAACAGATGTATTATTATTGATTTAACCAACAAATGTTAGTAAATAAACAGACAATTCTGAATAAAAACAAAAGAGGTGGCACGTTTAACCCACTAATGTTGAAATTCAATTTAAACACAAAACGTTGGAAAAAAAAAAGAACAAAATGTTGCAAACTGTCCACAAAAAATTTTGTGAAAACTCCAAAAATGTTGCAAATTGACTTCACAAAATGTTGCAAAAAAAAAAACCCACAGAAAATTTAGAACATTGAACACAAAATGTGGCAATAAAATCCAAAAATGTTGCAGATTGAATGCCCAAAATGTTGTAAGTTCAACCAACCAATGTTAAAACGTTGCATATTGACCACATAAAACATTGCAAAAAAACCCCAAAAATGTTGCGAATTGCTTGCCCAACGTTGCAAAAAAAAAAAAAAAATTTGCCAATTTACTGCACAACATTTTATCAATTTTACCAGCAAATGTTGCTAATTGACTGCATAAAACATTGCAAAAAATAAAAATATAGCAAATTAACTGCACAGAATGTAGCGGAAAACAAAAATGTTGCCTATTGACTGCACAAAATGTTGCAAAAAACTACAATAATGTTGCAAATTGACTTCACAAAATGTTGCGAAAAAAAAAAACCCCACAGAAAATGTAGAACATTGAACACAAAATGTGGCAATAAAATCCAAAAATGTTGCAGATTGAATGCCCAAAATGTTCAACCAACCAATGTTAAAACGTTGCATATTGACCACATAAAACATTGCAAAAAAAACCCCAAAATGTTGCGAATTGCTTGCCCAACGTTGCAAAAAAAAAAAAAAAAGGATTGCCAATTTCTTGCACAACATTTTATCAATTTTACCAGCAAATGTTGCTAATTGACTGCATAAAACATTGCGAAACATAAAAATATAGCAAATTAACTGCACAGAATGTAGCGGAAAACAAAAATGTTGCCTATTGACTGCACAAAATGTTGCAAAAAACTACAATAATGTTGCAAATTGACTTCACAAAATGTTGCAAAAAAAAAAAAACCCACAGAAAATTTAGAACATTGAACACAAAATGTGGCAATAAAATCCAGAAATGTTGCAGATTGAATGCCCAAAATGTTCAACCAACCAATGTTAAAACGTTGCATATTGACCACATAAAACATTGCAAAAAAAACCCCAAAAATGTTGCGAATTGCTTGCCCAACGTTGCAAAAAAAAAAATAAAAATTGCCAATTTATTGCACAACATTTTATCAATTTTACCAGCAAATGTTGATAATTGACTGCATAAAACATTGCAAAAAATAAAAATATTGCCTATTGACTGCACAAAATGTTGCAAAAAACTACAATAATGTTGCAAATTGCCTGCACAAAATGTTGCAACAAATAAAAATGTTATAAGTTTTGAAAATCTGAACTTGAGGGAAACGTTTTGCACGTTTACTGATGTTGAGGTTTTGTGTGAAACTGTATTTCTTATTCCATGACTTTTATTTTTCATGCTTTTGTTTTGTTTTTCCTCCTGAACGTTTGTCCTGAGACAAACGGGAGCAGCAGGTCAGCGTCTTTTTTTCCCCTCCCTCCTCTTCTTCTTCTTCTTCTGCAGCTTTAATAGCGTTTCTGTGCCGAACTCTCACCCTCCTGTGCTTCATCACTGTCACTCACCGAGCTGCAGAACAAGTAGATATTCAATTAGCAGCAGGAGTTTGAGCATTAAAATGTAGATGACCCAATTAAGCCATGGGGGGGCAGTGTTTGATTAGATTAAGAGGAGCACACGTCTTCATAAAAGATGAGCCGCTTCACAAATAATTACCCAAAAAGTGCATTTACAGTCGGCCGTGCACACCGCGCAGCATTAAGTGGTTTATTTTTAACATTTTGTTGCCTTTACCTCCTTAATGAATCCATTTTTGGAGGAGGATTGGAGACAGATGCCCCCACAGGAGCTGCAGAGTTTTTTTTTAGGGTTTATTTTGGATTTAATTATCTCCTCACATCTAAAGTGGGTCGAGGTTTTTGCAGAAATCTGGTTTGAAATTTGCATCTGACAGGACACACGGCCCCGTTTCTGCCTTTAAATCTGCTTTGAATTTAACTGCTCTCACCTTAATGCAGTGTTTCTCAACCTGTGGGTCGGGACCCCACGTGGGGTCCCCTGGAATCCAAAAGGGGTCCCTTTAAATTTCTGGATAAAACTTAACAAAATAACTGATGGAAATGTTTTCTTCTGTAATCATTATTCTTTTTAGAAATCAAAACACACTGAAAAACTAAATTTAATTATTAAGTATTTCAGCGTTTTATTATGAAACATATCTGAAAGTTGAGTATTTTGTTTTTAAATATCTTAGTATTTCACTATTCAGTATTTCAATATGTAGTTAGCTTTTTTTGTTATCAAGTATTTTCAGTATATTTGTATTAGGTATCCCAGAATTGTTGATGTTTTTATTGTGAAGTATTTTATTTATTTTTTTTGTATCCAAGCAATTTGCTTTTGATCTTTATTTTCCTGGATTCAGTTTTTTTTTTTAAACATTTTAAGCTGCAGACTAAATTTACAGTGCAACACTGAACTTTGCGCCGTTTTATTTTTATTTCTCTACAGGTGTTTACATTGTTTATTGCTCTATTTGCCTTTTTATTGTCTCTTGGGGATAAATACAGTTTTTGAATTTGAAAGTTCACTTGGAATAAAGTTTAGATCCTGATTAGAAAAAATTAAATTGTCGCTTTGTGAACTAATCCTGGCCGAGTATTTACAAAAAAGTATAAAAAAATAGGACCAAAAAAATGTTTAGATTTAAAAATATTTAAAAGAAATGTGTTTTTATTTTGGTTTATCATCAGAGAATTAAAAGATCTAATCAGTAAAATCTATGGTAACACTTCACAAGTTTGCAAATTTCATTGTAGGTACAATTAGGCAAACTTTTTTTTTTATTATTTCTTTGCAAATTACTCCCATTTTTTTCACCATTGGGGGAAAATTAGTTTCTTCTGCCTGTTGACCGTGTGGTAAAAATATTCAGTCTGAATCTGACAGTGGAGCAATGTCCTAGATAGATGGGATAGATAGATAGATAGATAGATAGATAGATAGATAGATAGATAGATAGATAG
Organism: Thalassoma bifasciatum; assembly: GCA_008086565.1. NCBI lineage: Eukaryota > Metazoa > Chordata > Actinopteri > Labriformes > Labridae > Thalassoma > Thalassoma bifasciatum. Next base: position 77,433 of record RPOG01000591.1, on the reverse strand, counting down.
ATAGTACATAGATACAAAGATAGATAGATAGAAAAAGATAGATAGATAGATAGATAGATAGATAGATAGATAGATATGGAGCAATGTCCTAGATAGATGGGATAGATAGATAGATAGATAGATAGATAGATAGATAGATAGATAGATAGATAGATAGTACATAGATACAAAGATAGATAGATAGAAAAAGATAGATAGATAGATAGATAGATAGATAGATAGATAGATAGATAGATAGATAGATAGATAGATAGAAAGATAGATAGATAGATAGATAGATAGATAGATAGATAGATAGATAGATAGATAGTACATAGATACAAAGATAGATCGATAGATAGATGGATAGATAGATAGATAGATAGATATATAGATAGATAGATAGATAGATAGATAGATAGATAGATAGAAAAAGATAGATAGAATCTATCTATCTATCTATCTATCTATCTATCTATCTATCTATCTATCTATTATAGATAGATAGATAGATAGATAGATAGATAGATAGATAGAAAAAGATAGATAGATAGATAGATAGATAGATAGATAGATAGATAGATAGATAGATAGGTAGATAGATAGAAAAAGATAGATAGATAGATAGATAGATAGATAGATAGATAGATAGATAGATAGATAGAAAAAGATAGATAGATAGATAGATAGATAGATAGATAGATAGATAGATAGAAAGATAGATAGATAGATAGATAGATAGATAGATAGATAGATAGATAGATAGATAGATAGATGCTTCATGGATCCAGAGGGAAATTCACAGAAACTAAATATTTAATATTTTATTTATTATTTTGAATATTAATTTATAAATTGAGAAGATAAAGATAAGAAAGATGTAAAAAAAAAGAAAAGAAACCTCTGCCTGTTGACCATGTGGTAAAAATATTCAGTCTGAATCTGAAAGTGATTCAACGTCCTGTCCTGCAATCTGGACACACTGAGGAATGAAGAGAGGTTGTTTCATTTCCTCTGTTATCTGCAAACGCTGTGGCTCCCCCTGGTGGACGTGAGGTGAATTACACCAAACAAAACCACAAACACCTGACCTCCACCTGCTGAGGAACCAGGAAGTGAAAGAACTTTTCCTCCATCAGCTTCTCTTACCTTCTATCAGTGATTCATGAAAATAATAAAATAAAAAAACTGTTTTCTTGGATCCACCTGTGGGAATAAAAGCATCAAGGTGAGATCTGCACACAGGTGAGACGCCTCCTCTTTAATCTGTTTCTGTTTCTTTGTGCTCAGTCGGTGGTGAAGTGCAGATTTTCTTTGTCCTTTATTTAAAAAACACAGATTCTGCTTCTTCTCTCTTTCTGTTTCTCCTCTGAGACTTGGATGTAACTTGATTAAAGAGATTGTTAGAAATATTTATCCGTCCTGAGTCTGTGTCTCTTTGAGGATATTTAAGGTGGAATTCTGAGGTTTGCTGTCACTGACTGAAGCTTTTTGGTGGATAAAGTTTTAAAATATGAGATTTTCTTCAGGTTTATATTTGTGGTGGTTTTGCTTGTGCTGGATCATTTCTGGAATGTGGAAACTTCTTATACCTGATCTTAACGCTCTAAAATCGGTTCTCAAATCAAAATATTGATACTTTTGATACTTGAAATGTTTGATGTAATGTTTATCTTTAAGGGGAAACACAGGAAAGTAACTAAACTGTTGAGATTCTGTCTAAGTAATATGTGATTGGTGAGAACTACTTTTTCTTTCGCCTGCAAAAGTGCAGAATGTGTAAGTGCTGAATATTCAAGTGTGGAGCTCTGCATTGTTCATCACATGTATTTCTTTATTCTATGAAACCTGTGTTATTTGAACACATCTTTAAACTATTAAAATATAACATGTTTTTTTGTGTTTTGGTTCCTCAAACCCCCAAAATGTCAGGTGGTGCAACCGTCCTGACAAGTATCCACAGTAATTAAACTCTAAAAATTGAATGTCAGTTATTGTAAATGGAAATTAAAAATACAGTGGCATTATTTTATGCTTGAACCTTTTTAAATAAAACATTCTTTGCAAATTAAAAGAATTTTAAAGCTGTTGAGAAATGTAAAAAACTTTTGTTCCGTAATTTTCACCTTGTCAAATGTCAGGGTGGTGCAACCGTAACATTAGACTTTTATTTTAAAGTGAAGAGAATAAAACAGGAAACAGGAAACTGCATCAGCCAGTCCTCGGGTTTACTGTAAACACTGGTTCACCTTTTCAAACATCTATTCTCTGAAATACTGATAAAAAAGGTTTTTTCACTTCATTGGTGACTGGAACAATTTCCATGTCAGGTGGTACAACCAATGTAATAATGTGAAATGTTGGTCAACTACTGAAATCTGTTAGAAAACATAATTCTTCTCTCAGAAATATGTTTTTATCCATTTCAAAGAACTTTTAAAAATACGTTTTTAGACCCTCTTTTTGTCATTGACCCTTAGACAGATTTTATCAGGATGCTTGGTAATTAGTATCGTAACAATGACGGAACTTTGTACATTTTTGTTTCGTTAGCCAACAAAGCGTGAACAGATGTATTACTATTGATTTAACCAACAAATGTTANAACCAATGTAATAATGTGAAATGTTATTTTAACATCAAATTATTTATCTTATTCACAAATAAAAGAAATGAAACACACAAAATGAAAATGTATGAGTCACTACAGACACTTGAGAGATACTTGCCAATAATTTCACACAGAAAAAATAACAGGAACATATAAATATATTTTCATATATTTGGTTGCACCACCTGACATTTTTGGGTGCTCAAATTAAAAATACTAAAAAGTAATGAACCTAAAAACTTTGAAATGTTGGTCAACTACTGAAATCTGTTAGAAAACATAATTCTTCTCTCAGAAATATGTTTTTATCCATTTTCAAAGAACTTTTAAAAATACGTTTTTAGACCCTCTTTTTGTCATTGACCCTTAGACAGATTTTATCAGGATGCTTGGTAATTAGTATCGTAACAATGACGGAACTTTGTACATTTTTGTTTCGTTAGCTAACAAAGGGTGAACAGATGTATTACTATTGATTTAACCAACAAATGTTAGTAAATAAACAGACAATTCTGCATAAAAACAAAAGAGGTGGCATATGGAATATGTCAGCACATAAAGAACGAATGCATAAACTCACGATGAATGAATGCGTGAGCGCAGATTAAATGACTGGTTAGCGTAGAGCAGTGAAAGGGTTGGAAAAGGTTGAGTCCCGGGTGAAAATTCAGAGTTTTTACAACCCCGGGTGGAAACTGGGTTATTCATGCCTCCTATAAAAATAAGAAAATAACTTGGAAATAAAATGGTCCTCAAAGAGGTAACTCTATTTTGTTTTTTTAGAGAAAATCTTCCCTCACTTTATGAGTTAAGTACTACCTTCCTTTATAACAACTCGGACACAAAAAAAGGGGACGTCACGTCGTTGACCCTTATGCTCAAAATGAATGAATTAGCAAACGCATAGGCTGTTTTCCAAACCGCCTACTACATACTACTTCCACATGTAGTATGTAGTCTGACTGTTTTGTTGGACCTGTTTAGTCGTATACTACTCTGGATTTCTGTTTCAGGAAGTGGAGCTGATGGATTTTTTTCTAATGTTTAATTTCATCATAAGTAAACCACGAGTACATTTGGCATTTCAGTCATTAATTCACCACATCAATCAGTGGAGAAGTTACAGGAGCAATAAAAGTAGATAAGTTAAATTAGATGTCAATGAGATACAAAGGAAAATAAAGAAATGAAATTAAGTATGTGAAGGAAGTTGTAATTTTTTTGAGAATTGTTATGGTTTTTTCATTATTTTTAGTGGTTCAAGGAACATTTTTAATTCATTTAGAAAAACAACAAATTCAGGGAGAGATAAAAGTCCCGATTTTATCACATTTGTAAAGGTATAAAATACAGCAAAATCACCATATTTGACTTTTTTATCTTGCACCAAAAGTTATCGTGTGTTGAAAATAAATCTGAAACCAACTGACTTTTTATTTTTCCAGCTGGTGTAAAAACTGCGTCCTCATTACCCACGTAGGCTGTTAGTGTTTTTATTTTTCACTACTTACTAAATCCCCGAAAATACTTAAACCATTTTCATTTGTCGAGAAAGTACTACTTCACTCGTCTAAATGGCGACAAAGAAAGGACAGTGAAGTGTTTTATCTCTGGGACCGTTTCACATTTTTGTTGTTGTGTTGTAGTTGAGCTGATTTATTCCAGTAGGTGTCAGTAATTCACCTCAACCCGAGCGCCCCCAAACTGACAAACGCCATTAGCGCCGTGCATTGTGGGAAACAGTACGCCAGGTAGACTGGTCCGTTGCAGACTGAGAAATTTTCTCCGATCAGTAGGTCATCCGGGAACTTGTAGTACACTACAGATCTCGCAAGTTTTCGCATACTGCCTACTAAATACTGAGTTTCAGCCTAAGTAGTAGGCATCGCTCGTGTAGTAGGCGGTTTGGAAAACAGCCATAGTGTAGGAATGCACAAGTGTTGAACGCTAAGCGCAAAATGCATTGTGCAAAATGCGTAGTGGGGAATGACTGAATGTTAAAGATGGATTCTGGGATCTTTGTGGAAAAATGGTAAGGAGTATCGTAACAGTATCGCTGATTTTAGCCTGAGTTTTATTCAGTATCAGATCAGAAATAGAATCAGGGGTTTAAAACGTCTGCTTTTCTTTTTGGTGAATCCAACTTTGAGTGTGTGATGTTTCTCTGCAGGCTGTTTTTTTTCAGTATCATGTTTCGTTGATGCATAAATAATTCTGCAAACATCAGAGCTGAATTCTGCACATGCAAATCTGACGCAGAGGAAGTTGTGATCTATTTTTTTTTTTTTAAATGTTTAATAGTTTTCTTTGTGTTAATGAATCAAAAGTGTGATTCTTCTCATGTTTCCAGATTTCAAAGTGTCTTTATTGAGTTTTCTCTTTGTTTGCGGAAGTAAAAGTGGACACAAAGCGTAGTTTTTATTCACGTTGAAACTCTTTCACTTCAGATAAGAAACTCTTTCTGCACAAAGCCAGAAAAAACTCTGAGCGTGGCCCAGATTCACGGTTACATCACTTTTGCTTTGAGAGCTCTGCAGCGGCGGCGGTGGCGGCGGCGTATCCATATTTTAATATCTACGAGGAGCCGTATAGGTGCAGAGATCGGCTTCACGCTGGCTTCGCTTAATGACGATGAAGATACAGAATCTGGCGCGTCAGAAAAAGCCTGTTTGGCTGTCAGCTTTTGGAGAAGTTTTCACTCTCTTGCCATCAGCAGATTATACAGAATATTTGATTCGCTTCTCCACTCGTGGGGATTTGGTAATCCTGTCAAAAAAAAAAAAAGATGTGAGGAGGAGTTGAGAGCAGAGATGGAGGGAGATAGAAGGGGGAGACGCACTTTGATCAACAGGAGATCTCTGCCAGTGTTTGGCAGCCGCCGCGGCGCCTTCTACCCAAACACGTTTCTCTGCTTCTTCCTGTCGTTCTTCAAACCTACAACTCTGCACACGCTTCTGTTTCTCCCCAATAAAGACGACTTCAACTGTTTCCAGCGTAGTTTTCTAAGTGACAGTCGGGGGAAACAGATGAATATTCGTCCGTTTGTTTTCAGCCCGGGCCGTTCATCACTCGTCCGTGTCACTCTTTGATGATGCAGCTGTGAAATTTGGATGTTACTCCAATGCTGTGGTTCACAGGGAGGTTAGAGGAGAGATTTGGGTTAAAGCTTTGGACACACCAACGTACGCTCAAATAACACGACCCCCTGCTGTGATCGACATGGTTTAAAAAAAAACTCTTTTTTAAATCATGATGAGACTTCCAGAATGACCCTGATGAAAAGTTTCCTTCCCCCAGTTCTTAACAGCGTGTATTTCCCCCTTTTAACATCAGCTTGAAGTCTTTTGTGCTGGCTGATTCTGATTTTGAAAAAACATAAAGTCAAATTTTGAGATAAAAATGTCCAGTTTTTCTAAGATGAGAGGCAAAGTTGTGAGTTGAGTCAAAATAAAAAAAATAAAAGGTTCAAAATTATAAATGAAATGTCTAAAGCATAAGATAAAGGTCAAAATTTTGGGGGAGAAATCACTAAAAATTGTCAAAAATGGTCAAAATTGTAAGATAAAATGTCTAAATTACGAGGAAAAATGTGGAAGTATGAAATAAAAAGTCTGATTTTTAGATTAGTCGTAAAAATTATGAGACAAAGTCAAGATTTTGAGAAAAGAAATGTATAATTTGAGATTTTAAAAAAGTGTTGTATTATGAGAGTAATTGTAATTAAGAGTTTGAAAGGTCAAAATCTTGAGTGAAGTCAAAAGTTTGAGATAAAAAGTTGAAATTTTGAGATGAAATGTAAAAATTATGAGAAAAAAAATTTAACATTGAGATTAAAAGTTCATTTTTTTAATATTGAAAAGTCAAAATTTTGACATTTTATGATCAAAAGTCTAACTCATGAGATGAGAAGTCTTTTGTGCTGGTTGTGGATGAGGGTCTTTATTTTCTCAGATGGTAAAACTGACCATTCTTCGTCAGAGAATATGAATGATAACAAAAAACTTTTCTTACACTCATGGTTAGTGGTTGGGTGAAGACATTTATTAACAAACAACTGTTTACTCTTTTAGATCATAATGACAACAGAAACCTCCAGAATGACCCTGATGAAAAGTTTCCATCCCCGCGTTCTTAATAGCGTGTATTTCCCCCTTTAACATGACTGAGATGGCCACTCCAGAACCTTCACTTTCTTCTGCTGTAGCCAATGGCAGGTCCACTTGTCCTTGTGTTTTGGATCATTCAGTACACACTTGCAGGTTCATGCAGAGTACACGTCGAAGACCCGACTACTCACATTTAAAAGGAGGTCATAAAAGACTATTGTACGACGTAAGTTCCTTCATTCATCAGTTTGGACCAAGTTTCCTGAGCCTTTGTAGCTCACACATCCCCAAAACATCAGTGATCCACCTCCGTGTTTGTAACGTTTGTAAATGTAACGTTTATGGTTGTGGACAAAAAGTTTTGTTTCAGAAGTTTTGAGGCTTTGAGGCTGTTTGGCTTATTACTTATGGTGACTTGACCATGCAACCCATTTTTCCTCAAGTGCCTCCTTATTGTGCATCTTGAAACAGCCAGACCACATTCTTTCAGAGAGTCCTGTATTTCAGCTGAAGTTATCTGTGGGTTTTTCTTTGCATCCCGAACTATTTTCCTGGCAGTTGTAGCTGAAATGTTCATTTTCCACTTCTTCATTAGAGTTTGAACTCTGCTTATTGGCATCCTCAGTTCCTTGGATATCTTTTTACATCCCTTTCCTCTTTTATACAGTTGGATTCACTTTTCCTGCAGAAACTTTGACAATTCTTTTTCTTTCCTCATGACTCAGAATCCAGAAATGTCAGTGCAGCACTGGATGAAAGATGCAAGGAGCTCAGAAACTCACTGAGCTTTTATACACACTGATTACAAGCAAATAGATCGACTTGTGTTCATGTTATCAAGACAAAATCACCAGAGGATGGAAACTTATGATCAGAGTTGTTGTGTTATCATTTATATTCCTTGAAAAAAAGCCAAGAAGTCATAAATTCTGCTGTAGTTTTTCTGTTTTCTGTCCTAAAAAGCTGCTCTGAGAGTTGTGGGAGTAAACAAATATTGTGAAGTTGTGGGCAGGACGGTTACACATCGTGTCTAAATGTACAAAACTCTGCGACGTCTGCGTTTTAAAGCAAGTGGTGCAGATGTCTGTGTTTGTAAAAATCAGGAAAGTTTCATAACTACATCACCTACAGGAGAGGAAATACTCTCTGGTGCAGATTTTTTTAAGATGATAAATTATGATTTATTAACAAGCTGCTCCGAAAAACCGATCAAAATGTTCCAACACGCTTCGCTCCGTCAGTGTGTAGATGGAGGGCATGAGGGGGAGGCTGGAGCTCTGCGGTGCCAGCGTGGAGGCAGAAAGATTGAGGTCGTGCTCGTGGATGTGTGTGTGTGTGTGTGTGTGTGTGTGTGTGTGTGTGTGTGTGTGTGTGTGTGTAGGTGTTGTTCTGCCCGGCTGTGCAGACTGCAGCGATGATGCTCTGAACTCCATCTGTGAGTTCAGGAGTGTTTGTTTGCTCCGCGGTCAGCCTGTCTGTGATGTGAGATGTGCCGTCCTTGTATCTCGCTCCTTTGAAATTCTCCACCGAAAAAAGCTCAGATAGAAAAAAAAAAAAAAAAAAAAGTCGTCTTTATTATTTAACGCCGCGGCCGACACGCTCGGTGTGGGAAACTCAGCTGCATCTCAGAGCTGAAGCAATTATTGATGCTGCATCACGGAGCCACCAGGCATGTTCTCTATTGTTCTTCGCATCTCATTATAAATCTTTTGTCATTTATGTATGAAACTCATCTCGCTGTGTTATATAAACTGTAACGGCCTCTCTTATTGGATAAATGCTGCTCTGCCGCCGTTGTCTGATGTCCTCCAGTGCTCTGTAGACGCAGAAATTCCATGAGGACCCCACAAAAGATGATGAAAATTAACCTGCCCCGCAGCCAATCTGAGGCCAGAGAAGCACTTTGAGGCCAGAGAAGCACACCGAGGCCAGAGAAGTATTTGGGGCTAGAGAAAAGTTACGAGGGCCTAGAAGAAATCTGAGGCCTTGAAAAATTCTGAGGCCAAAAAAAGTAAGCTGAAGCCAGGGAAAGTGTTCTGATGCCAGTGAAGAATTACGAGACCAGATAAGAATTCTGAGGCCAGAGAAGTAATTTGAGGCCAGAGAAGCACACCGAGGCCAGAGAAGTATTTTGAGGCTAGAGAACAGTTATGAGGGCATAGAAGAAATCTGAGGCCTTGAACAGATTCTGAGGCCAAAAAAGTAAGCTGAAGCCAGGGAAAGTGTTCTGATGCCAGTGAAGACTTCCGAGACCAGATAAGAATTCTGAGGCCAGAGAAACATTCCAAGGCCAGAAAAGTATTCTGAGGCCTAAGATTAATTATGTGGCCAGGAAAGTATACTGAGGCCAGAGAATAGTTCTGAGGCCAGGGTTGAATTTAAAGGCCAGAAAGTACTCTGAGGCCAGAGAAGAGTTCTAAAGCCAGAATAGTATTTTGAGGCAAGAGAAGAGACATGAGGGCAGAAAAGTAAACTGAGGCCAGAGAAGATATCTGAAGTTGCAGAGGAAATCTGAGGTGAGAGTAATCATTTGAGGCCAGAGAAGAATTCTGATGCCGGAGACTAATTCTGAAGCCAGAGAAGAATTCCAAAGCCAGAAAAGTATTTTGGACAAATTCTGAGGCTAGTAAAGTATGCTGTGGCCAGAGAAGAAGCCTTAGTTCAGAGACGAATTCTGAGGCCAGAAAAGTATATGCTGAGGCTAGAGAAGAATACTGGGGCCAATTAAGAATTCTGAAGCCTTAAACAAATTTTTAGGCCAGTGAAGTATGCTGAGGCCAGAGAAGAGTTCTGTGGTCTGGAAAGTATATGCTGAGGCCAGAGAAGAATACTGGGGCCAGATGAGAATTCTGAGGCCTTTAACAAATTTTTAGGCCAGAAAAGTATATGCTGAGGCCAGAGAAGACTACTGGGGCCAGATAAGGATTCCAAGGCCTTAAACAATTTTTTAGCCCAGGGAAGTATATGCCGAGGCCAGAGAAGTATATGCTGAGGCCAGAGAAGAATACTGGGGCCAGATGAGAATTCTGAAGCCTTAAACAAATTTTTAGGCCAGAGAAGTATATGCCGAGGCCAGAGAAGTATATGCTGAGGCCAGAGAAGAATCCTGGGGCCAGATTAAAATTCTGAAGCCTTAAACAATTTTTAGGCCAGAAAAGTATATACTGAGGCCAGAGAAGAATACTGGGGTCAGATAAGAATTTTGAAGCCTTAAACAAATTTTTAGGCCAGTAAAGTATATGCTGAGGCCAGAGAAGAATACTGGGGCCAGAGAAGTGTATGCTGAGGCCAGAGAAGAATACTGGGGCCAGATTAAAATTGTGAAGCCTTAAACAAATTTTTAGTCCAGTAAAGTAAGCTGAGGCCAGAGAAGAAAACTGAGGCTTTGGATGAATGCTGAGGCCAGTAAAATATGCTGAGGCCAGAGAAGAAATCCAAGGCCAGAGTACCTTTCTGGCATCAGATTTTGACCTTCTTTATTGTTTTATCAAAGCAGCAGTGTGACGTTATGTGAAACATGAAGCCAGAGCAGAGTTTGAAGGTTGAAATAAAGATTTTACAGAACATCAGAGAGATGGAAAAATAGGGATTATTGGGGCTCCTGGTGGATTGGCGTTGTGATACGGTTTCACTTCCTGTTGGCCTTTGTGAGGAAAGAGAGAGCGATGTTGAACTACCTCCTCCGTCCTCTCCATCCTGTTTTAGAGACAGCTGTGAAATGAAGGTGTTAATTATTCATGGGGTAATGCGTATATATTTAAACTGCAGGAACGGAGACAAGCATCCATTATTCAGCACGCTCCGGCTTTTTATGAGATTAATCATTATTAAGAGAGTGTGTGGGTGGCAGAGTGGACACAGGACGACCACTGTTCACATCCACAGAGTGTGTGTGTGTGTGTGTGTGTGTGTATACGCCGGGATAGGGCCCATAAATCACTGAAGTTGATCTCAAGTGTGTGTGTGTGAAATTACATTTCACTACTGTTTAATTATTGCAGAGGTTCACCGTTTAGATTCTGCGCACGAGTGTGTGTGTGTGTGGGTGTGTGTTTGGGTGTTTTTACGAGATATACGAGTCCCATGTTTGCATGTGGGAGTGTTTTGTGCTTCTTTTTCAGACAATAATGGGTGACTAGTGTGTGTGTGTGTGTGTGTGTGAGAGCAGTCAGATTACCAACAATCATGACCACAGTCCACTAATCAATACGTGCTCTTACCATGCGAGTCACACTTTACTACCTCCTCATTGTGTGTGTTTCCCAGTCCATAGAAATGCTAAATTAGATCCCCTGTGTGTGTGTGTGTGTGTGTGTGTGTGTGTGTGTGCATCAACAATTGGCTTTTTATTCAGCCGTGCAGAGCTGTAATCAATCCTCTGAGTTTCTAATGCACGAGTTACTGAGGTCCACCCAGCTGCAAGATTTTCAAAATAAAAGTCTCAGCATTTGTTTATATCACCGTCCAAAAGTGAATTGTTTTTAAGAGCAGAGACGAACAAGGAAGACTCTCCACAACAGGTAAAAAAGACCCTTAAGAACAAATAAAGAAGACCCCCAGTAGCAAATAAAGCAGACCCCCAAGAAAAAGTAAAAAAGACTCTCCATAACAAGTAAAAAGGCCCCCCAAGAATGAGTAGAGAAGACCCTCAACAGTAAGCAAAAAAGACCCAAAAGAACAAGTGAAAATTACCCTTAAAAAAAGGAAGAGACCCCCAAGAATAAGCAACAATGACCCCAAAAAGCAAGTAAAGAAGAATACCCTGAAAGATTATTACGGAAGACCCCCAAAACGGTCAAAAAAGACCCCCAAGAGCATGCAAAGGCCTCTGGGAACAATTAAAAAGACCCCCATGAACAAGTAGAGAACACCCCTAATAGCAAATAAAAAAAACCCTAAGCAAAAGCAACTGGGACCCCAAAAAGAAAGTGAAGAAGAAAACCCCCAAAGACAATTAAGGAAGACCCTCAAAACCATCAAGCATCAGCCTCTTAGAACAAGTTAAGAAAACCTTCAAATGTCTTGCGCAAATATCAACTCATTTTAAATTCGATGCCTGCAACTTGTTCCTAAAAAGCTGTGACAGGTTCATGTTTCCACTGTTTCATTACTTTTCTTTAAACAACACTCAATAAGTGTTTGTGAACTGAGGACACTAATTGTTGAAGCTTTGGAGCTGCACCCTTCTACTACGGAGCCACGCTGTTGTAACAGGAGCAGAATGTGTCTTGGTTTCATTGTCTTGCTGAAATAATCAGGGACGTCCCTGAAAAAGACAAAGTGTCTTGGATGGCAGCAGATGTTGCTCCAAAACCTGTTTGTACCAGAATAATCCCATGTCACCTTAATGTTTCTTAAAGAGACAGTTCCATATCACCTTAATGTTTCTTAAAGAGACAGTTCCATATCACCTTAATGTTTCTTAAAGAGACAGTTCCATAACACCTTAATGTTTCTTAAAGAGACAGTTCCATATCACCTTAATGTTTCTTAAAGAGACAGTTCCATANTGACTTTGTCTTTGCATGGTAGAGTTTGAACTGTCACTTGTAGATGTAGTGATGAACTGTGTTAACTGACAATGGTTTTCTGAAGTGTTCCTGAGCCCACGTGCTAATATCCTTTACACAATGATGTGGGTTTTTAATGCAGCGCCGCCTGAGGGGTCAAAGGTCACGGCCATTCAATGTTGGTTTTGGGCCTTGCTGCTTACGTGCAGAGATTTCTCCAGATTCTCTGAATCTTTTGATGATATTATGGTCTGTAGATGATGAAATCCATCAATTCCTGCAGTTGGACAAAGTTGAGAAACATTGTTCTTAAACTGTTGGACTGTTTGCTCACGCAGTTGTTGACCAACATTGAACATTAAATATCTTGTCTTTGTGGTGCATTCAATCAATTCCGTGAGTTTCTATGTAAGAGTTACTCAAGTTTTTCAAAATAAAAGTCCCAGTGTTTTTTTTTTATCATCTATTTTTGTTGTATGGTTGGATTCAAAATAACAACACTTATATTCATCTTCAAGAGGAGTTCCATGTCATTATTTCACAGCCGTTGGCTTCACGACAACAGTCAGAGCCAGCGTTAACAGCTGCGTAGCGTTTAGCCTCCACTGGCTCCATTTCTGGCAAACAGCGACTTTTTTTTTTTCCACAGTGAAGTCAAACAACTGTGCTGTTTTGCTTCTGCAGTGAACCGTCCAACAGTGGATTATTTCTGTTCCAGTGTGTGATTTTACACGGCCTAACAGGGTTGAGAAAGCAGAGGAGGCATGTACCTGTAGAGTGAACAAATAGAGTGAGCTTTACACACACACACACACACACACACACACACACACACACACACACACACACACAAACACACACACAGCGCTGTTCAGTCTAATGTTGACACACTGCTTGATCTCAGTCTGAAGTGAATCTTTGCCTCTGTGTGTCTCAGGTTTCTCTTAGCAGCATCTCCTCTACTCTGCTATAGACTCCACAGTCTTTTTTCTCTTTTACAAGTACTCAAAAAATAGAAATCAACATCAGTGACAGCTTTAAGTCTTTTGTGCTCGTTGATTCTGATTTTGAAAAAACATAAAGTCAAATTTTGAGATAAAAATGTCCAGTTTTTCTAAGATGAGAGGCAAAGTTTTGAGTTGAGTCAAAATGAAAAAAATAAAAGGTTCAAAATTATAAATGAAATGTCTAAAGCATAAGATAAAGGTTAACATTTTGGGGGAGAAATCACTAAAATCGTCAAAAATGGTCAAAATTATAAGATAAAATTATGAGGAAAAATGTGGAAGTATGAAATAAAAAGTCTGATTTTTAGATAAGTCGTAAAAATTATGAGACAAAGTCAAGATTTTGAGAAATGAAATGTATAATTGGAGATTTTAAAAAGTGTTGAAATTATGAGTTTAAAAGGTCAAAATCGTGAGATAAAACGAAAGTTTGAGATAAAAGTTGAAATTTTGAGATAAAATGTAAAAATTATGAGTAAAAATTTAACATTGAGATTAAAACTTCATTTTTTTAATATTGAAAAGTCAGAATTTTGACATTTCATGATCAAAAGTCTTAATTATGAAATGAGAAGTCTTTTGTCCTCGTTGTGGATGAGGGTCTTTATTTTCTCAGATGGTAAAACTGACCATTCTTCTTGGCAAAAAGCCTCCAGTTCCTGTAAATTCTTGCTCTGTCTTGCATGAACTGCAGGTTTGAGATCTCGAGACTGAGATGGCCACTCCAGAACCTTCACTCTATTCTGCTGTAGCCAATGGCAGGTCCACCTGGCCCCATAATTTTGACTTTGATACTTTGAGACTTTTGGCTTTTATCTCAAAATTTTGACTTTGGTAACTCAATAATTGACTTTTATGTCATAAGTCCTGGCAGTTGTAGCTGAAATCTTGTGGTTTGGTTTCAACAGAATCCCTCATTTTCCACTTCTTCATTAGAGTTTGAACTCTGCTTATTGGCACCCTCAGTTCCTTGGATATCTTTTTATATCCCTTTCCTGTTTTATTCAGTTGGATTAACTTTTCCTGCAGAAACTTTCACAATTCTTTTTTTTTTCAACCATCAAACATATCTGTCATATTTGGTCTAAGTGCCATTAAAAAGGTCTTAAAAAGTCTTGAACTTGACTTGCCAAAACATGCAGGTACTCTGTATGTATATACATATATTTGCATCCTGAACAATTTTCCAGGCAGTTGTAGCTGAAATTTTGTGGTTTGGTTTCAACAGAATCCCTCATTTTCCACTTCTTCATTAGAGTTTGAACTCTGCTTATTGGCATCCTCAGTTCCTTGGATATCTTTTTATATCCCTTTCCTGTTTTCCTGTTTTTTTTTCCTGTCACTACAGACACTTGAGAGATACTTGCCATTAATTTCACACAGAAAAAATAACAGGAACATATAAATATATTTACATATATTTGGTTGCACCACCTGACATTTTTGGGTGCTCAAATTAAAAATACTAAAAAATAATGAACCTAAAAACTTTGAAATGTTGGTCAACTACTGAAATCTGTTAGAAAACATAATTCTTCTCTCAGAAATATGTTTTCATCCATTTTCAAAGAACTTTTAAAAATACGTTTTTAGACCCTCTTTTCGTCATTGGCCCATATATATATATATATTTGCATCCAGAACAATTTTCCTGGCAGTTGTAGCTGAAATTTTGTGCTGTTTGGCGAATTGTAAGCAGGAAACTTTGTGGCATTTACGTAGAAATGTCTTTCTTCAGCCCATTTTTTCTCAAGTGCCTCCTTATTGTGCATCTTGAAACAGCCAGAAGACTTTATTTTAGAGAGTCAAGTTATTTATGGGTTTTTCTTTGCATCCAGAACAATTTTCCTGGCAGTTGTAGCTGAAATTTTGTGGTTTGGTTTGAACAGAATCCCTCATTTTCCACTTCTTCATTAGAGTTTGAACTCTGCTTATTGGCATCCTCAGTTCCTTGGATATCTTTTTATATCCCTTTCCTGTTTTATTCAGTTGGATTCACTTTTCCTGCAGAAACTTTGACAATTATTTTTCCTTTCTTTACAACTCAGAATCCAGAAATGACGGAAAAGTTTTTGTGTTTTCATTCATATTCTCTGAGAAAAGACTGGAACTGTACAGACGAATATCTGTAACTGGCTTTTTTTACTTTCACCTTGAGTCCCGAGCCAAGGCCACCTTCATGCACCGACGTCCTCACGGGGATTTAATCTACAAAAAAAATCTATGAGCTCAGCTTCTGCTCCGGCCGATCACTCAGTCGATTGATCAGGTTTCCTATCAGATAATCAATGCGTCAGAAAGAAAGAGAGGAGCACAGATCTCACCTCAGCTGACTGCACCAGAAATGATCGACTTGATTTAAAATTTAAACACATTTCTCTGTGAACACTTCCCCTCGTGTTGAGTCTGAGTGACTCTTGTCCCTCGGAGCAACAGTTGCTCAACTTGTGATGAAATATTCTGGATAATTTTCTGCCTCCGTAATGAATTCAGAGTAATTGGTTCCTCCAGGGGGGGGACCTGTCAAGAAGATTTGGCTTATTTATGCTGAAAACCTTCAAAAAGAGCGTCAACTTTTTTTTTTTTTGTTAATTTCAGATGTAGATTGTAGAAATTGCTGCTGAAAAGTAGACGTGATGGCTGTGGGAGTTTTTAACTTCTACAGGCTGGGACTCAAATAAGGTTTTAAGAGTCTGGCCCACAGCGCTGAGGTTTATTAAAACTGGCTTGTTATTACTCATGTCATGTTCCCAGCAGAGAAAAACCACCCTGGACCAGAACCAAGAGAATAAAAACAGATGAGAAATACATACAGTATTCATGTCCTCTGTTTTCTCTGGGAGGATTTTATTTCTGTTTCTTTCCTGCTTATTATCTGCGGCCTTGAGTTTGAGAAAAGAAGCAGCAACAACAAACATTTCAACTTGTTAATTAACTGAAATAATTATCACTCTTCCTCGTGTATTACTGTGTTGAAAAATGATGAACAATGACAACAAATTTGAAAACCTTGAAACATGAAAACTTTGTAAGTTTGTTGCATAGTTTAGTAGCCGGCTACATTTAGTAAAGCTCCTCACAGCTTGGTGCTCTAATACGTGTCAGTAACGTTAGTGAATCCTGGTTGTGTCCTACCAGTGCTCATCTACCAACTCCAACCTCACCAAGCAGAGCAAACGTAACCTGGCTCTGGCTACTTTTTTATCCTTTAGCTCCTGTTTTAGTCTTTAGCTCCTGTTTTAGCCTTTAGGAACTTTTTTAGCCTTGAGCTCATTTTTTAGTCTTTAGCAACGTTTTTAGCCTGTAGCTCATGTTTTAGCCTTTAGCTCATGTTTTAGTCTTCAGCTCCTGTTTTAGTCTATAGCTCATGTTTTAGACTTGAGCAACCTTTTCTGGCCTTTAGCAACTGTTTTAGCCTTTAGCTCCTGTTTTAGCCTTTAGCTCCTGTTAGAGCCTTTAGCTCCTGTTTTAGCCTTGAGAAACCTTTTTATTCTTTAGCTCCTGTCTTAGCCTTGAGCTGCTGTTTTAGCCTTTAGCTCCTGTTTTAGCCTTTAACTCTTGTTTTAGCCTACAGCTCCTGTTTTAGTCCATAGAAACTTTTTTATCCTTTAGCTCCTGTTTAAGCCTTTAGCTCCTGTCTTAGCCTTGAGCTGCTGTTTTAGCCGATAGCTCCTGTTTTAGCCTTTAGCTCCTGTTTTAGCCTTTAGCTTATTTTGAACCTTTAGCTCCTGTTTTAGCCTTTAACTCTTGTTTTAGCCTACAGCTCCTGTTTTAGTCTATAGGAACTTTTTTAGCCTTTAGCTCCTGTTTAAGCCTTTAGCTCCTGATTAAGCCTTTAGTTTCTGTTTTAGCATTTAGCTTATTTTAAACCTTTAGCTCCTTTTTTCAGCCTGTAGCTCATGTTTTAGCCTATAGCTGCTGTTTTCGCCTTTAGCTCCTGTTTTAGCCTAAAGCTCATGTTTTAGTCTTCAGCTCATGTTTTAGCCTTTAGCTCATGTTTTAGTCTTTAGCCCTCGTTTATGTTTTTAGCTCCTATTTTAGCCTGTAAGCCATGTTTCAGTCTTAAGCCTGTATTTTAGCCTTTTGCCTTGGTTTGAGCTCTAACTCTTATTTGAGACTTTTCAAACTCGTGTTTAAGCCTGTAGCTACTTTTCTTTTTTGCCTTTAGCTCATGTTTTAGCTTCGAGCTGGTTTTTAAGCCTTGAGCTCGTGTTTCAGCCTTAAGTTTGTCTTTTAGCGCCTTGTCCCTGTTTTTGCCTTTAACTTTTCTTTTTAGCCTTTAGCTCCTGTTTTAGCCCGTAGCTTGTGTCTTAGCTTTTAACTACTTTTTAACACTTTAGCTACTTTCTTAGCCTTTAGTTTCTGTTTCAGCCTTAAACTTGTATTTTAGCCTTAAGCTCTCCGGTCCTTGATGTTGTGACATCATTAAGGGCAGAAAGTTCTCTGAGTTCCGGAATGTTGTGACATCATCAAGGGCAGAAAGTTCTCTGAGTTCCGGAATGTTGTGACATCATCAAGGGCAGAAAGTTCTCTGACCTTCATGTTGAACATTCTAGAACCTCATTGATGGAGCTGCAACATAAAGGCCGTGTAGAGCTTTAAAAACTAGAAAAAAAGAAACTTTAACATCAATTCTTAAAGAGACAGGAGCCAGAGCAGAGTTTTAAGGAGGAAATAAGACTTTAACAAAACACCTGTGGACACAAAACAGCTTTAGACAGATAAGAAATGAGAGGGGGAATGAGAACACCATGAGTCTGCACCGGTCAGCAGGGGGAGCTCTAAAGGTTTTGGCCTCACTTGTTGTCATGACGTCCATCTTTTAGTAATTAATGGCCATGTAAAATAAAAAGTTTCCCTTTCAGGAAGCGAAAGGAGCTGATTCTGCTGACAGAGCAAACTTTCTCTGCCTGAATTTCTGTGTTTGCATGTGGGAACATGAGCATGTGTAAGTGTGTGTGTGTGTGTGTGTGTGTGTGTGTGTGTGTGGCCTGGTGTGTGTCAGCGTGACAGCGGCCGTCGCTAAGAGTGTGTGTGTTACCGAGACACAGGAGGATGTTTATACAGACGAACTCAGGGAGAGTTAACTCGTCCTTCAGCTGATCAGAGAGAAAACAATGTGAGAGAAGGTGAAATTAACACACAAACACACACACACACACACACACACACACACACACACACACACACACACACACGTGCGTGCGATCAGTCCGATGTGTCATTATTGGATCAATTTTGCGAGCAGAGGTCAATTAGTCGACACCTTTCAGAACTATTACAGCCTCCTCATATCTGCAGCCGATGACGGATGATCCCCACAGCGTGTGTGTGTGTGTGTGTGTGTGTGTGTGTGTGTGTGTGTGTATATGAGTGTGTGTGTGAGATTTCATTTCATTATCTCTTAACCTTTGCCTCTTTCATCCCTCCTCTCTTTGTGTGTGAACAGTAGGTGCCAGTTTAATTAATCCGCCGTGTTGCTGTAATGTATCACTGTCATACAGAGTCCAGCATGGGTCCAGACCCGGGGCAGCCCCATCACTGCCCCCCCATGAGGGAAAAACTCTGAGACCTTGTCCTTAAATCTACGATCTCGACCTCGATGATAAAAGGACAGCCATGATGAAGTGAGATAAACCTCAGAGATATTAATGTTTTAACCTGCAGAAAGAAACAACAACAACAAAGTTTGTCCCTGACGGGCTTCCAGAGGGCGGGCCAATCAGGGGGAAGGGGGTCTGTGGAGCGGGGAGCCTTAAAGAGACAGTAGCAAACAGGAAGTGTTCAGACAGAAACTGAAGTAAAGTTTTTCTAAAACCGTTTTTTAAATCAATAAGAAATGGTTCAATCCATCAATATTGTTAGCCTTTATTATTATTATAAGCAGTAGTGGTAGTATTACAATTATCATTATTATAAAAAAATTTTAAAAGTATTTTATTTAGTTAGTTTATCACTTTTGTCACTATTTATTCATCAATACATCATCTATTTTAATTTCTATACCCACATTATTTTTAGTATTATTATAATTATCACGATTAATAAACAGTTTTTTTCATGTTTTTTCTAGTTAGTTTATCACTTTTATCACTATTTATCTATAAATTATTTACCTATTTTCTTTTCTATATCCAAAATATTATTAATATTATTATAATTATTGTTATAAATATATATATATATATATTTTACATATTTTTTCTTGTTGGTGTCACTTTTATCACTATCTGCTATCTGCAGACCACATTCTTTCAGAGAGTCCTGTATTTCAGCTGAAGCTATTTGTGGGTTTTTCTTTGCATCCAGAACAATTTTCCTGTCAGTTGTAGCTGAAATGTTTGTTGATCTACCTGACCGTGGTTTCAACAGAATCCCTCATTTTCCACTTCTTCATTAGAGTTTGAACTCTGCTTATTATCATCCTCAGTTCCTTGGATATCTTTTTATATCCCTTTCCTGTTTTATAAAGTTGGATTCACTTTTCCTGCAGAAACTTTGACAATTCTTTTTCTTTCCTCATAACTCAGAATCCAGAAATGTCAGTGCAGCACTGGATGAAAGATGCAATGGTTACCTTTAGTCAACATTCAAACCAATTTGTGTCGACTTGTGTTCGTGTTATCAGGAGAAAACCGTCAAAATCTCTGTCTCCTTTTCTTTTTTCTTCATAAAAGATGCGACCGCCATGTCGGGGAATTTGTGAATCTTTGTGTGTTTGTGGTTCGTTGTTATGATGATGAGTGTGATTCAGTTTCTAACTAGAGGAAAACGCTGACTGCAGGATGAAATAACAGAGTAAAAAAAAAAAAAAAAAGGTCTCTGGTTGCTCGCTGCCCTGCAGAGACACATTAAACTGTATCAAATCAATACATTCAGTTTCATTATACAGTCGTGTGTGTGTGTGTGTGTGTGTGTGTGTGTGTGTGTGAGAGTCAGGTAACAATCCTTTCATCAGTTAAGTCACCTCTCAGAATTGATCGTCGTTCCTAAAAATGTGTTTTCCATTGATTGACAGAGGAGTAATGAAATGATGGAGAGGGCACCGGCAGCGCTCTGCATTGATTGGCTCCTGCAGCTTTTACAATAAACGGCCCCTCAGAAGGGACGGCCCGTTTAATACGCTGAGAAATAGTGTTTTTATGGAGAATCATTGTCAACAACAGGTAGCGATCATTGTGCGGTAATTACTCCTCCTGCAGCTGCTGCAGCGTTGGACTTCATTCAGACTTCAGAGGCTCAGGAGGAGGCGCACAAACTCCTCCTCCTCCACAAGTTCCCGCTCTCGTTATCTCGCCGGCCTCCAGATGAACCCAGCATCCTCCTAGAAACATGTTTTTTTCTCTCTCTCTCTCTCTCTCTCTCTCT
The DNA here is from genome assembly GCA_008086565.1 of Thalassoma bifasciatum. NCBI lineage: Eukaryota > Metazoa > Chordata > Actinopteri > Labriformes > Labridae > Thalassoma > Thalassoma bifasciatum. Next base: position 56,852 of record RPOG01000591.1, on the reverse strand, counting down.
TTTTCTCGCTGGGTGTCAGAGTTTTCTGTGTGTGGAAGATGAAATGAAACGCAGCAGATCGGTTTCGCTCTCGCAGCATTCGCCGAGCCCCCGCCGCTCTGCAGAACCAGTGACCGCAGTTTGACTCCTGCGTTTGTCAGATCCTCAAAATACCAAATTTTTACAAGGAGATGGAGATAATAGAGGAGGGAAGGGGGGTGGGGGGGTTATAGTAGGAAGAAGAACAAACAGCGAACGTAACATCTGTCAGCAGATGTTCACACCGATCATTATTCCTCCTGAAAGTCGTCTCCCTCAGCAAAAAATTTATTCAAGAAAAACTTCCATTTTGTGAGTTTTCCTTTCTCGACACACATTTTTTTAAGCAGGAGAGATATTATCATAGATTCTTGCACGAAAACAGCACAAACAAAAACAAAAAAACTGCAGAAACTATAGCAAAGAAATATATGATGGAGGACAAGGGTCCAATTAGAAAAAAGAACAAATTAACAATTAATGAGAATAAAGTCATAAATTTATAATTAAAAGTTATAGATTCACAAGAATTAAGAAGTAGATTGATGAGAAAAAAGTCATAAGTCATGAATGTCAGATAAATAATGTGGTACATCTACAATAATAACGCCATAAATTTACAAGAATAGAGTTATTTATTTATTTATGGGAACAAAGTCATAAATTTAAGAGAGTGAAAACAGATTTTGAAGAATAAAGTCATCAGTATAAGATAACTCAAGTGGTAGATTGATGATAATTAAGTCAAATTACAACAATAAAGTCTTAAATGTATGAGAAGAAAGTAAAAAAAAAAGAGAATAAATGCTTAATAAAGTCGTAGATTAAGAGAACATTTTCTGCACCTGCATATTCTGCATTTAGACATTTTGCACTTACACATCCCCCTCCTATGTATTCCACACTGACCAATTCTGCACTTATGCGTTCAACTCTTACACATTCTGCGCTTACACATCCTGCCCCTATGAATTTCCCACTTGTGTATTTTGCATTCATACATTCCCAACTCATGTATTCCGCATTAATGCATTTTGCACTTACATATTCTGCACTTACGCATTTGGCACTCACACATTCCTAATTTATTTATACATTCTGCACTTATGTTGACCGCACCTATGTATTGCACATTCCTGCATTTTGTGTATTTCTCAATTACACATCCCCTTCTTATGTATTTCACACTGAAGAATTCTGCACTCACACATTTTGCGCCAACATATTTCGCGCACTCACACATTCTGCACATGTTTTCTGCACCTTTATATTCCCCACTTGTGTATTACCTTCAATGAATTCCACACTAAGGCATTCCGCACTTCCACATTTTGCACTTCCACATTCCACACTTACACATTCCGCACTTCTACATTCTGCACTTACACATTTGCACTTTCACATTCTGCACTTTCACATTCTGCACTTACACATTCTGCACTTTCACATTCTGCACTTCCACATTTTGCACTTCCACATTCTGCACTTTCACATTCTGCACTTCCACATTTTGCACTTACACATTCTGCACTTTCACATTCTGCACTTACACATTCCGCACTTTCACATTCTGCACTTTCACATTCCGCACTTACACATTTTGCACTTTCACATTCCGCACTTCCACATTTTCCACTTCCACATCCTGCACTTCCACATTTTGCACTTACACATTCTGCACTAACACATTTTGCACTTACACATTCTGCACTTACACATTCTGCACTTACACATTTTGCACTTACACATTTTGCACTTACACATTTTGCACTTTCACATTCTGCACTTACACATTTTGCACTTTCACATTCCCCACTTATAAAGTTATGAGGCTACAATCATAGATTTTCAAGAATAAAGTCATAAATCTTTCAATAATACATTTTTTAATTTTTGAGAATAAAATTGTAGATGTTCAAGAAAAAAGTATGGTTTACAAGAATAAAGTTATAAATTTACAACAAGAAAGTCATAGATTTATGAAAGTTAAGTCATTAATTTATGAGAAATAAGTCATGCGGAAAACAAGAAAAAATGACAAAGTGAAGGAAAGTAAAACATGGAAGGCAAACAAACATAAAAAAGGGGAAAACGTTAAAGAGAAAAAAAGGAATTAAATAAATGAGACAATTTGAAGGAAAAAGAAAAAGTAATGGAAATGGAAACAGGACAGAGTAAAAGTTTAAGAAAAACAAAGAGAAAGAAAGGATGGAATAAAAAAGGGGAAAGAAAATGGGAAATGTCAGAAAGGAAAGAAAATGGAAAGGGAAAAGGAAAAAGAGAAAAAGAGAGAGGGAAAAAAATTGGAGATGAAAATGAAAGTAACAGAAAATGCAAGAGAAGTTTTCAGAAATTAAAGAGAAAAAGAGGAGAAAAAAAGAGGTGGATGCACAAAAAAAAAAAAAAAAAGCAAAGTGATGGAGGGAGGAAGTGGATGAGTGTTTGAGGGAGCAGTGACTCCTCCTCCTCCTGCTCGCCCTCGCCCTCACAGGAGGTAATTACCCATCAGCAGCAGCTCGAGCCTCAGCGAGCGCTGGACGGTCGCTTTGATAAGACGGCGGCGGCGGTATCGGCCTGCGGGCGCCATGAAGCAGGCAGCTGTCACCGCCCCACCGGCTCCTCGCTCCATCATAACCCGTCTTCCAACCGCCGGCCTAAACGCCAGACGCTCTGACCGCTCGCTCACCCTGTCTGATACACTCAAGGAAACGTTGGTAAAACGCTCCGTGACGCGTCGCCAGTCGCTGCTCACTTTCTTGTGACGGCGTTTGTAAACACGTGGCGTTGACGTTGGGGTTGGCGTATAACGAGGGTGACTGCTGCAGCATCGTGTTGTAAGGACGCCTCCTGTGCCAGCGGCGTGCGTCCCTGTGGGCGTGTTTAACGCGCTGTGATGGAAACAGAATCAAATATTTAAAGGTTTGTTCACAGGAAGCTGCAGAAGAAGAAGAAGAAGATGATTGACGGGGAAACTTGTCTGAGTGTGTTTGTGTCAGCGCTGACCTCGGCGTGAACTCCTGTTTCTGTTTCTGTTTACGCCAGAACTTTGAAACGTGTGTGTGGGAAGTTAAAAAGTGAGTTAATACACACACAAACACACACACACACTCTTCGTGGTGTGTTTATGAACTTCCTGCTTACTCGACTCAACGCGCGGAGGGCGAGACACAAACGCTGCCTGCTTCACATCTTCATCATGATCTCGCCCCAGAAATAAGTTATTCATGAGGTTTGGATAAAGTACATTTGCACCCTTTAGTGTTTCTGTTACGACTAAAATTGCACATTTGACACAAAAATATTCTGAACCTGGGTCAATGACAAAAAGAGGGTCGAAAAACGTATTTTTAAAAAGTTCTTTGTAAATGGATAAAAACATATTTCTGAGTGAAGAATTATGTTTTCTAACAGATTTCAGTCGTTGACCAACATTTCAAAGTTTTGAGGTTCATTATTTTTTAGTATTTTTAATTTGAGCACCCAAAAATGTCAGGTGGCGCAACCAAATATATGAAAATATATTTATATGTTCCTGTTATTTTTTCTGTGTGAAATTATTGGCAAGTATCTCTCAAGTGTCTGTAGTGACTCATACATTTTCATTTTGTGTGTTTCATTTCTTTTATTTGTGAATAAGATCAATAATTTGATGTTAAAATAACATTTCACATTATTACATTGGTTGTTCCACCTGACATGGAAATTGTTCCAGTCACCAATGAAGTGAAAAAACCTTTTTTATCAGTATTTCAGAGAAATCTACAAACTTTTCCACTTGGTCACAAATGTCATTTGGGCTCCTCTGGCTGATGCAGTTTCCTGTTTCCTGTTTTATTCTCTTCACTTTAAAATAAAAGTCTAATGTTACGGTTGCACCACCCTGACATTTGACAAGGTGAAAATTACGGGACAAAAGTTTTTAACATTTCTCAACAGCTTTAAAATTCTTTTTATTTGCAAAGAATGTTTCATTTAAAAAGGTTGAAGCATAAAATAATGCCACTGTATTTTTAATTTCCATTTACAATAACTGACATTCAATTTTTAGAGTTTAATTTGACACCTATGAACAGTCCTGCCAACGTGGTGGACTGTAAAACCCCCAAACTCCTTGGTTTTGTCAAAAAAACATGTTATATTTTAATAGTTTAAAGATGTGTTCAAATAACACAGGTTTCATAGAATAAAGAAATACATGTGATGAAATACTCAATTCATGATGGAAGGAAATATTGCAAACAAACACGGCGTCATTTTTCCAGCCTTACAGTTCATGAAGTTGTTAAACAGGATAAACACGCAGGTTTATTCAGATGTTTGACCTGGACTGTTTGTCAAAGAGTGAAGCTCAGTGTTTGTTCTGCTGCTCTCACTAATTACATCTCACCACAAAAGCAGCTCTTCTTTCGCCAACGCCGCTGCCGCCGCCACTGCTGCTGCTGAGTGATTGTCAGTGTCCTCTCTGGATGTTTGAAGACACATTACAAAACCTCCTGTCTCACAAACTGGCTCTGCTCCGAGATGCATTCAGAACATAATTACTGTAAGGAACTTTAAAGCTGTTGTGTTTTTGCAGGAGAAGACGCTCAGTGACACGGTGACCCAGTTTATTCTCGTTGTATCGGTTTCTCAGACGTTTTCTGGCACAGCCTCTTAAACGCCTGGCACTCAAACACAACCCGAACCGCATTTTTACTACAGCGAGAAACTGCTGCACTAATTATTCAACTGCAGCACAATTACGCTTTAACTGGAAACATGTGAAACCGTGAGGCATGAAACGACAAGAAAACGCTCGCACAACCCTGAGGCAGCACATGTGTGAGACATGTATGAGACATGTATGTGCTGTTTATAGTTTTATGAATGAGAGAGCGAGACGTAAAGAGGCTTCGTCCCCACGGCTTTAAAAAAAAAAGAAGATGCTGCAGCATCTGACAACTTTTAATCGATTCTCTCTTCATTGATTTCAGCCTCATGTTATTCTTTTTATCCTTAAAGCTTCATTTCCGTCGCTCTGAACTGGGCCCTTCTGGGATTTTTCTGTATGAAAATGTTTGGAAAAGCTCCAGTGCTTCATCTGACGGTTGGCTGTGGTTGACACGAGCACCCTAAAGTTCATTCTTGGGAGACAAAATAAATGCTAAAGTCACTTTTCAGAGGCAAATCCTGCGCTTAAGTGTCCTATTGGGAGCCAAAACAAATGCTAAAGTGTTGGCTTTGGAGCGGGGACGCGTGCGGAGGTACCCGGTTAGAGGCCGAAATGCATATTTAAGTTTGGTATTGGGAGACAAAACATGTTTAAATGCTCTTGGCAGCCAAAAAACTGACTATTTGAGAGCCAAAATATATGCTTTAGTGTCATCTTTGGGAACCAAAACACACACTTTAATGCCGTCTTTGGAGCTAAAACAAAGTTCAGTGCCTTCTTTGGAGCCCACAAATATACTTAACTACCTTTCGGGAGTCAAAATGTACGCCTAAGTGTCCACTTGGGAGCCAAAACACAAGGTTCAGTGCCATCTTTGGGAGCCAAAACATGTTAAGTACCTACTTGGGAGCCAAAATGCATGCTGAAATGCCTTCTTGGTAGCCCAAATTAACGCTTGTTTGCCCTCTCGCGAGTCAAAACACACATTTAAGTGGAAGCAAAAACACAAAGCTCATGGCCTTCTTTTGAGCCCAAAGATTAATTAACTACCTTTTTGGAGCCAAAATGTCTATTAAGTGCCTTCTTTGGGGCCAAAATCTGCTCTAGTGCCTTGTTGGGAGCCAAAACAAAGCTCAGTGCCTTCTTTGGAACCCAAAGATATACTTTACTACCTTTTGGGAGTAGAAATGCAGGCTTAAGTGTCTTCTTGGTAGCCCAAATTTACGCTTGTGTGCCCTCTTGGGAGTCAAAACACACATTTAAGTGCCTTCTTGGAAGCAAAAACACAAAGTTCATGGCCTTCTTTCGAGCCCTAGGATATACTTAACTACCTTTTGAGAGCCAAAAAACATACTGAAGTGCCCTCTTGGGAGCCAAAACAAAGCCCAGTGCCTTCTTTGGAACCCAAAGATATACTTAACTACCTTTTGGGAGTAGAAATGCATGCTTAAGTGCCTTCTTTGTAGCCAAAATTCACACTTAAATGTCCTCTTTGGAGCCCATGGATATATTAAACTACCTCTTGGGAGCCAAATTGTCTGTTGTTTGCCTTATTGGGAGCCAAAAAGCATACTTAAGTGCCTTCTTTGAGAGCCAAAACATGCTTAAATACCTTCTTGGTAACCTAAATACAAGCTTTAGTGCCTTCTTAGGAGCCAAATCACACACTTAAACGCCTTCTTTTGGGAGCCAAAACAAAATTCAGTGCCCTCTTTGGTGCCTGAAGATATACTAAACTACCTTTTGAAGGGTATAAATGCAAGCTTAAGTGCCTTCATTGGAGCCAAAATGCATAGTTAAGTTCTTCCTTGGGGCCAAAATGTGATAAAGTGCCTTTTGGGAGCCAAAACACACACTTTAGGGCCTCCTCGGAAGCCAAAACACAAAGTTCAGTGCCTTCTTTGGATCCTGAAGATATACTTAACTGCCTTTTGAGAGCAGAAACTGGGAGCAAGCTAAAGTGTTTTCTCGGGGAGCCAAAATGTCTATTTGGTGCCTTCTTGGTAGCCTAAACACAAACTTAAATGTCCTCTTGGGAGCCAAAACAAAGTTCAGTGCCATTTTTGGAGCCCGAAGATATACTTTACTACCTTTTGGGAGCCAGAATGCCCATATAGTGCCCTCTTGGAAGCCCAAAGATATACTTATCTACTTTTCGGGAGCCAAAAAACATAATTAAGGGCCTTCTTGGCAGCCAAAACATGCTCAAGTGTCTTGAAGGAGCCATAATACTAAGTTCAGTGTCTTCTTTTGAGCCCAAACATATATTTCACTACCTCTGGGAGCCAACATTCATGCTTAGGTGCATTCTTGGGAGCCAAAATGTCTATGAAGTGGCCTCATGGGAGACAAGACATGCCAAAGTGCCTCCTTTGGAGCCAAAACACAAAGTTCAGTGCCTCTTTCAGAGCCCAAAGATATACCTAACCATCTTTTGGGAGCCAAAATGCTTTTAGGTGTTTTTGAGGGAGCCTAAAAATGCTCAAGTGCCTTTTTGAGAGCCAAAATTCACAATTAAGTCATTTTATGGGAGCCAAAAAAATGCTAAAGTGCCTTTTTTAGGAGCCAAAACACATAGCCTGCTTTAGTGCCCTCTTGGGAGCCAAATCGCATTATAAAAAGCCGTCTTTGTTGCCAAAATCCATAACTAAGTGTCTTCCTAGTTCGCAAAATATTTATCCTAACTGAAAAATGCGTTTTCAAGTGCCCTCTTTTGAGCCAAAACTTGGATGAACAGTCCTTTTGGTTGGTAAAACACTAAACCTAACCCTGACTCTCGAAAAACACACAGAGCTTATGTCCTCTTTATATATATATATTTCTTTTTTTACCACAGTCAACCAGCAGCAGACCTTTGTTGCAAAAAGTTCATCACTGGTGACTTTGACCAATCAGATCCAGGTTTTTAATTCAGCAGGAACAGAGCTCCCAAAACTTTCCTCCCATCTCTCATTTTGATCTAAATGTACATGTAAAATAAAAAAAGGGTCCAGGTTTAAGACGGAGGAGGAGTCGTGTTTGAATCTGGCTCCGGAGGCTCGTTTAATCGATTTCCCTCTCGCTGATTTCCTCCTCGTGAATCAAGACGTTTCACGGGCTGCTTTTATTCCTCTGTAATGTGCCGTTAATGCCTGAGTGAGAGTCTTTACAGTGAGCTGCATGTTACAGCCGGCGCTAAAAGAAGCCCCTCACAAACCTCAGGAGCCGGGCCCTGTTTGAATTTCACAATGACTGCCATTTCTGTCCCAACCGTCCTTTAAACCCTCTTTTTTTATTTCACTGACAATTCATAAAGCTTCCATTATGTTGCACAGACTGCTGAAGCAGCAGCTTTCTCTCTCTCAGCCCGACACCCGTAAATGGAATTTTAATTAACAGTAAAAACCATGCAACGACTTGGAAAAAGCCGTAATGAAGTTTTTTTTTTACGCTGCGATTTGCAATTTACGGCGTGTGGTTGGAGGGTGTTTGGATGATATAATCACTGAAGCTGGTTCACGTCCAGACACAAGCACAAACAGAAGCAGCTTTGTTTGTGAGCGGCGTGCCAAAGGAACAAAGAAGGTTCAGGAACGGTCGGACAGATGTAACACGCTGTAGCTGCGCTGTCTCACCACTTAATGTCGCGTGAAAGCGCTCGCTGCTTTTTGGCCCCAGAGGACTTGTTTGAACCAGTCAAAGGGGCACTTTTGCTCATGTTTTGGCTCCCAAGTGGGCATTTTAGCATATTTTGGCACCCAAGAGGACCCTTGTGCACATGTTATGACTCCCCAGAGGCCATCTAAGCGTGTTTTAACCATCCAAAGGGGCAGATTTGTGCAGTTTGCCAACCAATATGACATTTCAGAGTGTGTTTTGGCTCCCAAGAGAAAGGCACTTAATTGCTGTTTTTATTCCCAAGAGGGTGTTTTATGAGGTGTTTTGGTTCCCTGTCAGGCATTTTAAGTTGTTTTGGCTCCCAAGAAGAGGACACTAAATTGCTGTTTTGATGTGAAGGAAGGCATTTTACGGGGTTTTGGCTCCCAGGAGTCTATTATTGCTGTTTTGGCTCCCAAGAACAGACCACTTAAATGTTTTTTAGCTTCCAGGAGGAGGATACTCAATTGCTGTTTTGGTGCCCAAGAGAAAATTTTATGGGGTTTTTTGGCCCCTTTGAGGAAGACACTTCATTTTATTTTTTTTCTCAAAAGATGTGAACACGACATTACTGTTTTGGCTCCCAAGAGGCAACATAATTGCTATTTTGGCCCCCAAAAAGGCTTTTTGAGGAGTTTTTGCTCAAAAAAGGGGGCAACTAAATTTCTCTTTTGGCCCCGAAAAGGACTCTACTCAGTTGCTGTTTTGGCTTCAGAGAGGAGGCCACTTCATTGCTGTTTTGACTCAGAGGAGTCCATTATTGCTGTTTTGGCTCCCAAAAAGGCATTTCGAGGTGTTTTGGTTCCCAAGGGGAGGACACTTGATTGTTGTTTTGACTCTAAGAGTGCATTATTGCAGTTTTTGCTCCCTAGAGAATGCTCAATGTCCTCCTGCTTTGGCTCCCAAAGGCAAGCCACCTTAATGTTGTTTTGTCTCCTAGAAGTCTATCATTGCTATTTTGGCTCCCAATGAGTCAATTTTTGCAATTTTGGTTCCTTAGAGGGGTTTTAAAGTGTTTTGGCTCCCAAGAAGAGGAGGCCACTCAATTTCTATTTTGGTGCGAAGGGGGCATTTTATGTGGTGTTTGGGCTCCCAATCATTTATTTTGATGTGTTTTGGTTCCCAGAAGTCCATTATTGCTTATTTGGCTCTTTTGAGGAAGGCACTTAATGGGTGTTTTGGTTCCCTGTCATGCATTTAAAAGTGTTTTGGATCCCAAGGAAAGGACACTTTATTGCTGTTTTGGCCCCCAGTCAGGCATTTTAAGGTGTTTTGGCTCCCAAGAGGAGTCCATTTCATTGCTATTTTGGCTCCAAAAAGGACATTTTCAGGTGTTTACGCTCAAAAGAGGACGATACTAAATTGCTGTTTTTGTTCCCAAGAGGGTGTTTTATGAGGTGTTTTGGTTCCCTGTCAGGCATTTTAAGTTGTTTTGGCTCCCAAGAAGAGGACACTAAATTGCTGTTTTGATGTGCAGGAAGGCATTTTATGGGGTTTTGGCTCCCAGGAGTCCATTATTGCTGTTTTGGCTCCCAAGAACAGACCACTTAAATGTTTTTTAGCTTGCGGGAGGAGGATACTCAATTGCTGTTTTGGTGCCCAAGAGAAAATTTTATGGGGTTTTTTGGCCCCTTTGAGGAAGACACTTCATTTTATTTTTTTTCTCAAAAGATGTGAACACGACATTACTGTTTTGGCTCCCAAGAGGCAACATAATTGCTATTTTGGCTCCCAAAAAGGCTATTTGAGGAGTTTTTGCTAAAAAAAGGGGGCAACTAAATTTCTCTTTTGGCCCCGAAGAGGACTCTACTCAGTTGCTGTTTTGGCTCCAGAGAGGAGGCCACTTCATCGCTGTTTAGACTCAGAGGAGTCCTCTATTGCTGTTTTGGCTCCCAAAAAGGCCTTTTGAGGTGTTTTGGTTCCCAAGGGGAGGACACTTGATTGTTGTTTTGACTCTAAGAGTGCATTATTGCAGTTTTTGCTCCCTAGAGAATGCTCAAAGTCCTCCTGCTTTGGCTCCCAAAAGCAAGCCACCTTAATGTTGTTTTGTCTCCCAGAAGTCTATCATTGCTGTTTTGGCTCCCTAGACAAAAAAAACTGAATCTCTATTTTGGCTCCCAAGGAGTCCATTTTTGCAATTTTGGTTCCTTAGAGGGGTTTTAAAGTGTTTTGGATCCCAAGAAGAGGAGGCCACTCAATTTCTATTTTGGTGTGAAGGGGGCATGTTATTGGGTGTTTGGGCTCCCAATCATTTATTTTGAGGTGTTTTGGTTCCCAGAAGTCCATTATTGCTTATTTGGCTCTTTTGAGGAAGGCACTTAATGGGTGTTTTGGTTCCCTGTCAGGCATTTTAAGGTGTTTTGGCTCCCAAGAGGAGTCCATTTCATTGCTATTTTGGCTCCAAAAAAGACATTTTCAGGTGTTTACGCTCAAAAGAGGATGACACTAAATTTCTGTTATGGCTCCCAAGAAGAGGAGACCATTCTAATGTTGTTTTGTCTCCCAGAAGTCCATCATTGCTGTTTTGGCTCCCAAGACAAAGAAACTGAATTGCTGTTTTTTCTCAAAAGAGGAGTCCACTCAAATGATGTTTTGGCTCCCAGAGATCCATTATTGCTGTTATGGCTCCAAGTAGAGGGGCAATTAATTTCTAGTTCGGCCTCACTGAGGGCATTTGATGGGGTGTTTTGCCTCCTTAGAGGCGGAGTTGTTTTTTGGCTCCAAAGAGAAGATAACTTAATTGCTGCTTTGGTGCCCAAGGGGAGTCCATTGTTGCTGTTATGGCTCCCAAGAGGAGGACCCTTAATTGCTGTTTCGGCTCCAAATCAGGCATTTAAGTGAAGTTTGGCTCCCAAGAGGACACATAATTGTTGTTTTTGCTCAAAAGAGGAGGAAACTAAATTTCTGTTTTGGCTCCCACGAGGGCATTTTAAGGTTCCAAGGAGCCCATTATTGCTGTTTTGCTTCCAAAAAGCAGACCAATCAATTGCTGTTTTGGCTCCACAGAGGGCATTTAATGGGGCTCTCAATCAGGTATATTGGCATTTTTGGAATTTTTTTTTTTTTTTTGTAACAGGTGGTCCACAATAGGTGATAATTGCCCCCCTCTGTGCACACCACTGCCTTCACACCATGCAATCTTCAAACAACAGTATTTAGCTATTCTATTCTTTCTTATTATTAAAAAGGGGTCGGCTTCTTGGTTTATGAAATCGTTTAAAATTTGGAATCTGTGTCGAGATTCTTGTCTGATCCAAACAAACAGTTTAACCTGTTGTTACGTCGTCTGCCACCGCTACAATAATCCTTGGATATTGGTTGTTGTAGGATGTTTTGTATCTGACTCTCTTGTGTTTTTGATCGGAACGCTGACAGCCTCTTTTTTTAACTTCTGACTCACGACCTAAAAGTTGCTTTTTCGCTGCAGTTTGGTGTAAAAATATCTCTCTCTGTGTCTTCCCTCTGCTGCTCTGCTCGTCTAAAGCCTGTAACATCGCCCCCCCCGGCCCCCCCGGACCCCCGCTGTGAGCGCCTGAATGAATGATGCGGCGGAGGCGTGCGTTTGGGGGGAGGGAACACAGCGTGAAAAAAACATCAGAAGAAGACATCGCTCCACGTCGCCGCGTCTCATTTCATGGGCGCAGACTCGCACGGTGGGATGTGGGGGCAATGAGCGGACACCTGTACCCCCCCCCGCAGAGCAGTGAACTCTGGGAGAAAGGGAGGCGCAGACAGTGAGACAGATAGAAACAGGGAAAGTTGTGTAAGAGCAGAAACCGAGGGGAGATGAGGACGACGAATCCAGGACGCGGCGGTGACGGCGGCGGTGGATCCTTTTTATGCCTCTTCTGCTCTTTGTGTTCGTCTTTAATTCCCCTGGTGGCTTAAATGTGTCACAACAATCGTAAATACCAGCCCGGCATCATTACGGTAAACACATTAGCATAACGTGAGACAGAAAAAAACAACAGGAGGGAAGAAGTGGAGCAGGCGAGGACACGTCTGTGCTGTCACATAAAGACGTTTCTGCAAAAGTTTCCTTCTCTTTGAACTCGACCTTCGGGAGATTGTGATGTACAGTCGAGCGAGGAAAAATAAATAAAAAAAACTTCTTCTGCCGCTTTAAAGTGACTCACAGGCCGCTTCGACACGCTTCATACGAGCTGGCGAGGATAAAGGTCGACCTCAGGTCACGTCTTCTGCATTTTGTTCCACATCGTTAACGCCGTCACCGAGACTTTTATAGAAACGTTTATTCTTTCAGAAAGCTTCGTAGAGTCAGACACCTACACAGCAGAGCCAGATAAATGTAATAACAAGGTTAATTAACATCCTTAAAGGGGCCACGTGTCAGCAGAGCAGGATATTTACGGAACAAGATTCAACCGTTTGAGAAAATCTCTGAAAGTTACAGTTGTGCTCAAAAGTTTTCACCTTCAAGCAGAATTTCAGTTCTTAATAGCGTGTATTTCCCGCTTTAACATCAGTGACAGCTTGAAGTCTTTTGTGCTCGTTGTGGATGAGGGTCTTTATTTTCTCAGATGGTAAAACTGACCATTCTTCTTGGCAAAAAGCCTCCAGTTCCTGTAAATTCTTGGTCTGTCTTGAGGTCAGGAGACTGAGATGGCCACTCCAGAACTTTCACTTTATTCTGCTGTAGCCAATGGCACTCAACAAAATTGTCTTCCCCAGTGTGAGTGGTCAAAAGTGGCAAAAACAGCAAGAAGTCGCATTAAAACTTAGTCTTAGGTGGCAACAATGGTCAGAAAGCAGCAAAATTGGCAAGAAAATTGGGGGAAAATTGTTAGACTGGTCAGAAAGTTGCAAAAAAATGGACCAGAACTGGCAAAAAGGGAGTGAAAAGTGACTACAATGACTATATATATATATTTATATATTTGTATATGTATATATGTGCTTATAAGTTTAGATACCCTGGCAGAATTCATGGTTTCTTGGCCATTTTTCAGAGAATATGTATGATAACAAAAAACGTTTCTGTCACTCATGGTTAGTGGTTAAGTGAAGACATTTATTAACAAACAACTATGTTTATAGTGTGTATTTCCACCTTTAACATGACTGAGATGGCCACTCCAGAACCTTCACTTTATTCTGCTGTAGCCAATGGCAGGTCCACTTGTCCTTGTGTTTTGGATCATTGTCATGTGTGAACGTCCAAGTACGTCTCATGTGCAGCTTCTGGGCTGATGAGTGTAAATTTTCCTCCAGTATTTTCTGATAACATGCTGCATTCATCCTTCATTCATCAGTTTGGACCAAGTTTCCTGAGCCTTTGTAGCTCACACATCCCCAAAACATCAGTGATCCACCTCCGTGTTTCACAGTAGGAATGGTGGACCTTTCATCATAGGCCTTGTTGACTCCTCTCCAAATGGAACAATGTTTATGGTTGTGGACAAAAAGTTCACTTTTGCTCTCATCACTCCAAATGACTTTGTTCCAGAAGTTTTGAGGCTTGTCTCTGTGCTGTTTGGCATATTGTAAGCAGGAAACTTTGTGACATTTGGGTAGAAATGTCTTTCTTCAGCCCATTTTTCCTCAAGTGCCTCCTTTTTGTGCATCTTGAAGCAGCCAGACCACATTCTTTCAGAGAGTTCTGTATTTCAGCTGAAAAAAAAGGCAAAACTGTGAGAAAAAAGTTGACATTTGGGGCAAGGAGTCAGAATTCTAAGTTAAAAAGTTCAAAATTATGAGGTAAAAATTAGGGATATTTTGGGTAAAAGGCAAACAATTTTGGGAAGTTGAAACCCCGTTTATAAGGTCAAATCTACAAGAAAAATAAAGTAAGAATTATGAAAAAAAACTTGAGGTTTTAAGTTGAAAAAAATTCCAATTTTGAGATAGTAAAGTCAAAAGTATTGGATAAAAGCAGAATCTAAAGATAAAAAAGTTAAAAATTTGGGATAGTGGAGCTTAAATGTTGAGGTAACAGGTCAAAAATATTAGAAAAAATGTCAAAATTAGAAAGAAGTAGAAATAATGAGAGAAAAAGTCAGAATTTTCAGAAAAGATTTATAGAATTTTGAGATTATAAAATCAAATTTTGAAGAGGAAATTTTGAGAAAAACGTCCAGAGACCACATTCTTTCAGAGAGTCCTGTATTTCAGCTGAAGTTATTTGTGGGTGCATCCCGAACAATTTTCCTGGCAGTTGTAGCTGAAATGTTCATTTTCCACTTCTTAATTCAAGTTTGAACTCAGCTTATTGGCATCTTCAGTTCCTTGGATATCTTTTTATATCCCTTTCCTGTTTTATACAGTTGGATTCACTTTTCCTGCAGAAACTTTGATAATTCTTTTTCTTTCCTCACGACTCAGAATCCAGAAATGTCAGTGCAGCACTGGATGAAAGATGCAATGGTTACCTTTAGTCGACATTCAAACCCATTTATGCCGACTTGTGTTCGTGTTCTCAGGACAAAAACTCTGTGTGACCTTGCCGTTATTTTCCTGCCGTTCAAAGTTCACACCAGTTTTTCCCATGAGCACCCAGGCTCAGAGTCCATTTAACGACCATCAGCTGACTCCGTCTTTTCACTCGCAGACAGACGGGCACATTTGTACGGTCGCACAAAGAGCCGAGTGACCGTCCTCATGGAGCGACCATGTGACGCTCAGCTGATGCCAGCCGGCGCTCGACTGCTGCCTCAGATGGAAAACAGGCAGCTGGTGGTTCCTTTTACTTCTTTAACTGATTTTCCAGCTCGGTGTGGAAAAAAAGAAAAAAGGAAAGAGAGAGAGAGAGAGAGGACACGGGTGTGTGACCAGAGAGATGATGGATCTACAAGTTATTTTCAGCCTCTGACATGTGATGTACGATAACTCAACACTGAAACACTGATTATTTTTCTGTCATGATATCAGTGTTTTCAAAATAATCCCATCATGTGTCAAATAAAGTTCCAACTTTAGGGTGTTTTCATGTTAGTCACCACACGTTAAGTGCAATATCATAACAAACCACACTGCCCCCATGTGGTTTGGAGGAGTATTACCACTTAATATCTATCTAAAGAAGTGCATATATAACGGAAACAGAAGAGAGAAATTATTGTTCTTTAAACTCTGAATTAAAACTTTAAGCTGCATAAAAATATCTGGTTGCTTAGTGGTTGTCAGATATGTAAAAATCTGTCGTTGTTTTTTTCAAACTTTCTCCTATTATGACTTTTATCTCAAAATATTTAATTAATATCTCATGATTTGAAATTTTTCTGTTCAAAATGTAAACTATTTTACTCAAATTTTCTACTTTTCTAATAGTTTTGACTTTTTTCACTTAGAATTTCCACTTCTCTATGAAAATTATGACTTTCATCTCATGGTTTTTTAAGTTTTTACATCATAGTTTTGATTTTTTTTTCAAAGAATTTGGATTTTTATGTCAAAATTTCAACTTTTTAATTCAAAAAAAGTATTTTTCTCAAAATTATGGCTTATTATTTTGAATTTGAATATTATAATTTTGACTTTTAATCTCAAAATTTTGACATTGTTTTCTCAAAATCTTTAATTTTCCATCTCAAAATTTGAGGTTTTTATGTCATTGCTTTGACTCTTCACCAACATTTTTAACCTTTATCACAAATTTCTTTATTTTAATCTCAAATTTTTGCTTTTTTTCCTTACACTTTTGACTTTTTTCTTAAATTTTGAGTTGTAACCCTATTATTTTGAATTTTTATCTCAACATTTTGACTTAACATGAGCCAAAAAAATTCACAACAAAGCTTAGTTTTCATTTCTATTTTTTTTTAACTCGTGGGAATTGGTTTCGATAGAAAACGTTTTCATTTATATCCATAAAAAGACAAAAACTTACATAGAAACGACTTAAAAAAATCAATGTGGAACCAGGAAGGCTGCTTTAAAAACTAAACTGGGATTAAAACAAAAAAATCAAAATGGATTAAAAAGAAAAAATGCAAATGCACAATGACAGCCTGAGTCTAGAGGTTGTTTTTTGGATAATTTGTTACGACCCTGATCTCAAACTCAGCGCTTTGTGTGCTTGTTTAAGTTATTTTTTAATACTTTTGTCACATTTTATCAAAGCTCTAGTTGTTTTAAAGCTTATGTGGGACATTTTTTTATTTTGGCGCTCTTTCCCGGCTCTATTTGATAGGAAATTGTCACTGAAATATCTCAGAACAGTCGTCTTCTACAGTGTTAAACCTTTCACTGCCTGATATTCATCCGTCTTTATCTGCTGTGAAGAGGCTCAGAGGTGCAGCGGCGTCGTACCTGCACCCCGCCACACACACACACACACACACACACACACACACCTTCCTCCCTCTGTGGTAAATCCGGTGTTTGTGATTCAGACTCAGAACGGCTCATTCTCGTCTTCTGGCTCCGATCTGAGCCAGAGAATCAGGAGCTGCTGCCAGAGAGGAAAGATTATCGGGCCGGGCCAAGTCACTGACAGGGATTCAGTGTAATCACACTATTTCATCCTGTCGCACCTTTGGGAAAGCTCTGTGTGTGTGTGTGTGTGTGAGTGTGTATCTGTGTGTGTGTGTAAGGGGAAAACATGGAGTCAGGCCAGATTGTGTATCAGCGGCTGACGTTTGGATTTATAACCGGAGCTTCCAGTAAAAAGAAGAAGAAGCTCCTCCATGTGTCTGTGTTTGAGTCTGGATCAGCGACTTAAAGCTGCACAGATGTTTGGATTTCCCTTCTTTAAATCGTACTTTATCACTTTTTAGGAATCAGGCGACAACGTGTGGAAGGGATTTTTACAAACGCATGGAAAAGTGGTTCAAAAAGCACAACAAATGCCTCAAAAATGTGTTTTTTTTTTAACACAAACTTCGCGGCAAGATTCTTTGACCTAAAAGCTCAGTGAGTTTCTGAGCTTCTTGCATCTTTCATTCAGTGCTGCACTGACATTTCTGGATTCTGAGTCATGAGGAAAGAAAAAGAATTGTTACAAAGTTTCTGCAGGAAAAGCTAATCCAACTGTATAAAACAGGAAAAGGATATAAAAAGATATCCAAGGAACTGAGGATGCCAATAAGCAGAGTTCAAACTTGAATTAAGAAGTGGAAAATGAACATTTCAGCTACAACTGCCAGGAAAATTGTTTGGGATGCACCCACAAATAACTTCAGCTGAAATACAGGACTCTCTAAAAGAATGTGGTCTCTGGACATTTTTCTCAAAATTGGAATTTTTTCAACTTAAAACCTCAAGTTTTATTTCATAATTCTTACTTTATTTTTCTTGTAGATTTGACCTAATAAACAGGATTTGAACTTCCCAAAATTTTTTGCCTTTTACCCAAAATATCCCTCATTTTTACCTCATAATTTTGAACTTTTTAACTTAAAATTCTGACTCCTTGCCTCAAATGTAAACTTTTTTCTCACAGTTTTGCCATTTTTTTCAGCTGAAATATAGGACTCTCTGAAAGAATGTGGTCTGGCCGCTTCAAGATGCACAAAAAGGAGGCACTTGAGGAAAAATGGGCTGAAGAACTTGGACGTTCACACATGACGATGATCCAAAACACAAGGCCACGTGGACCTGCCATTGGCTACAGCAGAATAAAGTGAAGGTTCTGGAGTGGCCATCTCAGTCTCCTGACCTCAATATCATTGAGCCACTCTGGGGAGATCTCAAACCTGCAGTTCATGCAAGACAGAGCAAGAATTTATAGGAACTGGAGGCTTTTTGCCAAGAAGAATGGTCAGTTTTACCATCTGAGAAAATAAAGACCCTCATCCACAACGAGGACAAAAGACTTCAAGCTGTTATTGACGTTAAGGGGGGAAATACACGCTATTAAGAATGTAAAAGTCTACAGGAAAGCAAACATGGTTTCTTAAAGTGTGTGAAGAAAAGGTCGTTGAAAAAACACTCAACTTGATGGTTTGACCTAAGGAACATTATTCATTAAAACAACCAAACTCAAACTGCAAACTTTAAGACATTTATCCACATTAATACGAGCACAGCGCGGCTGTTTGAGGTTAGAGGGATTGAAAAAGACAAATGGAGAGGAAGAAGAGCGGCTGCGACGTGAGGATTTGATGAATGTGGAGAATAAGTGAACTCGTGCTGTTTCTCTGTTAACACACTCGCCGAGCTGCGGCGTGTTTCTCGTGCCGTGTTTACCCTCTCATTTATTTTTAATCCATCAATGGAGCCTCAGAAACCTCGACCTCCAGGAAAGGTCGGCGAGCGAGAGGAGGAGAGGGGAAAAGGTGAAGGAAAGGAGGGAGAGAGGGAGGAGTCCAACCGTGACACGCTCACTTCTTCCATTCCCGCTGGTTTTGTTTGTGTCTTTATTTAGATTTCCATTCACTCATTTCCTCTAATTCCTCCTTCGTTCCTCTCCTCCGCTCCTTTCCTTCCCTCCGTCCTGCAGACCGGAGGAACTTGGAGCGACTCGAAGCAGAAACTCTCCCAAATGGAACTGCCGTCACCTCCAATTTAACTCAAGCGCTTTCCAAATCCAATCTCGCTTTGGCGTCNGAGTCTGGAGCTAAAAACTTTGATTCCTCCTGATTTAAATTACGTAAACATCTTGTGGTGAAGAAGAAGAAGAAAGAGCTTCTTCATTGGAGCACCTGACCCGCTGAAGGTGCTGCAGGCGTCAGCTGAAAAGACTGAGCCAGCTTTTATCACTTCTTAGTCATCCTCCTTTCTGCGTAAAAATAGCAGATAAAGTTCTCATTGTGGACAAACGGCCCATTAAACAAGTAAACAAACCAGAGGAGAGGAGCCGCAGAAGTGAAGTCAGCGTTAGGTAAACGAGGACACTGCAGCCATAATCTGCCTCTCATATCACATCACCTCCTGCAGTGTATTCTGGGTATCAGCTCGGTTGAAGCCCACACTCAGAGGTGTCTGCTCTTGATCTCAAACACCCACAGCTCCAGCTCCAGATCCAGACCTGCTGGCAGCGTTTCAGCCACTGTTTATGCAACTTCAGACCGTCGTGTTCGCCCTCTCTTTTCTCTCCTTCCCTCATACAGTTGTGCTCATAAGTTTGCACTTTTACATTTTCTTTCACTCACTCTTTAACCGTGTTTACTCTTTTTAAATCATAATAACAGCTTGAAGTCTTTTGTGCTCGTTGTGGATGAGGGTCTTTATTTTCTCAGATGGTAAAACTGACCATTTTTCTTGGCAAAAAGCCTCCAGTTCCTGTAAATTCTTGCTCTGTCTTGAAGTCAGGAGACTGAGATGGCCACTCCAGAACTTTCACTTAATTCTGCTGTAGCCAGTGGCACTCAACAAAATTGTCTTCCCCAGTGTGAGTGGTCAAAAGTGGCAAAAACAGCAAGAAGTCGCATCAAAACTTAGTCTTAGGTGGCAACAATGGTCAGAAAGCAGCAAAATTGGCAAGAAAATTGGGGGGAAATTGTTAGACTGGTCAGAAAGTTGCAAAAAAATGGACCAGAACTGGCAAAAAGGGAGTGAAAAGTGACTAAAATGACTGTATATATATTCATATATGTATATATGTGCTTATAAGTTTAGATACCTCGGCAGAATTCATTGTTTCTTGGCCATTTTTCAGAGAATATGAATGATAACAAAAAACTTTTCTGTCACTCATGGTTAGTGATTGGTGAAGACATTTATTAACAAACAACTATGTTTATAGCGTGTATTTCCACCTTTAACATGACTGAGATGGCCACTCCAGAACCTTCACTTTATTCTGGTGTAGCCAATGGCACTCAACAAAATTGTCTTCCCCAGTGTGAGTGGTCAAAAGTGGCAAAAACAGCAAGAAGTCGCATTAAAACTTAGTCTTAGGTGGCAACAATGGTCAGAAAGCAGCAAAATTGGCAAGAAAATTGGGGGAAAATTGTTAGACTGGTCAGAAAGTTGCAAAAAAATGGACCAAAACTGGCAAAAAGGGAGTGAAAAGTGACTAAAATGACTATATATATATTGATATATGTATATATGTGCTTATAAGTTTAGATATCCCGGCAGAATTCATGGTTTCTTGGCCATTTTTCAGAGAATATGAATGACAACAAAAAACGTTTCAGTCACTCATGGTTAGTGGTTGGGTGAAGGTATTTATTAACAAACAAGTAAGTTTATAGTGTGTATTTCCACCTTTAACATGACCGAGATGGCCACTCCAGAACCTTCACTTTATTCTGCTGTAGCCAATGGCAGGTCCACTTGTCCTTGTGTTTTGGATCATTGTCATGTGTGAACGTCCAAGTACGTCTCATGTGCAGCTTCTCCCGACTACTCACATTTAAAAGGAGGTCATAAAAGACTATTGTACGACGTAAGTAGGAAGTAAGTAGTCAAACCTGGTTGTTTCCTGAGCCTTTGTAGCTCACACATCCCCAAAACATCAGTGATCCACCTCCGTGTTTCACAGTAGGAATGGTGGACCTTTCATCATAGGCCTTTTTGACTCCTCTCCAAATGGAACAATGTTTATGGTTGTGAACAAAAAGTTCACTTTTGCTCTCATCACTCCAAATGACTTTGTTCCAGAAGTTTTGAGGCTTGTCTCTGTGCTGTTTGGGGTATTGTAAGCGAGATACTTTGTGGCATTTGTGTAGAAATGTCTTTCTTCAGCCCATTTTTCCTCAAGTGCCTCCTTATTGTGCATCTTGAAGCAGCCAGACCACATTCTTTCAGAGAGTCCTGTATTTCAGCTGAAAAAAAAGGCAAAACTGTGAGAAAAAAGTTGACATTTGAGGCAAGGAGTCAGAATTCTAAGTTAAAAAGTTCAAAATTTTGAGGTAAAAATGAGGGATATTTTGGGTAAAAGGCAAAACATTTTGGGAAGTTGAAATCCCGTTTATGAGGTCAAATCTACAAGAAAAATAAAGTAAGAATTATGAAATAAAACTTGAGGTTTTAAGTTGAAAAAATTCCAATTTTGAGATAGTAAAGTCAAAAGTATTGGATAAAAGCAGAATCTAAAGACAAAAAAGTTAAAAATGTGGGATTGTGGAGCTGAAATGTTGAGATAACAGGTCAAAAATATGAGGAAAAAATGTCAAAATTAGATAGAAGTAGAAATAATGAGACAAAAAGTCAGAATTTTCAGAAAAGATTTATAGAATTTTGAGATTATAAAATCAAAATTTGAAGTAAAAAAGAGGAAATTTTGAGAAAAATATCCAGAGACCATATTCTTTCAGAGAGTCCTGTATTTCAGCTGAAGTTATTTGTGGGTGCATCCCGAACAATTTTCCTGGCAGTTGTAGCTGAAATGTTCATTTTCCACTTCTTAATTCAAGTTTGAACTCTGCTTATTGGCATCCTCAGTTCCTTGGATATCTTTTTATATCCCTTTCCTGTTTGATACAGTTGGATTCACTTTTCCTGCAGAAACTTTGACAATTCTTTTTCTTTCCTCATGACTCGGAATCCAGAAATGTCAGTGCAGCACTGGATGAAAGATGTAAGGGTTACCTTTAGTCGACATTCAAACCCATTTATATTGACTTGTGTTTGTGTTATCAGGACAAAAACTCTGTGTGACCTCGCCGTTATTTTCCTGACGTTCAAAGTTCACACCAGTTTTTCCCATGAGCACCCAGGCTCAGAGTCCATTTAACGACCATCAGCTGACTCCGTCTTTTCACTCACAGACAGACGGGCACATTTGTACGGTCGCACAAAGAGCCGAGTGACCGTCCTCATGGAGCGACCATGTGACGCTCAGCTGATGCCAGCCGGCGCTCGACTGCTGCCTCAGATGGAAAACAGGCAGCTGGTGGTTCCTTTTACTACTTTAACTGATTTTCCAGCTCGGCGTGGAGAAAAAGAAAAAAGGAAAGAGAGAGAGAGAGAGAGAGGACACGGGTGTGTGACCAGAGAGATGATGGATCTACAAGTTATTTTCAGCCTCTGACATGTGATGTACGATAACTCAACACCGAAACACTTTTTCTGTCCTAATATCAGTGTTTTCAAAATAATCCCATCATGTGTCAAATAAAGTTCCAACTTTAGGGTGTTTTCATGTTAGTCACCACACGTTAAGTGCAATATCATAACAAACCACACTGCCCCCATGTGGTTTGGAGGAGTATTACCACTTAATATCTAATGTCATAATAAAGAAGTGCACATATAACGGAAACAGAAGTGGCGTTCGTTTGTTAATCAGTCATTGAGAGAAATTATTGTTCTTTAAACTCTGAATTTAAACTTTAAGCTGCATAAAAATATCTGGTTGCTTAGTGGTTGTCAGATATGTGAAAATCTGTCGTTGTTTTTTACAAACTTTCACCTATTATGACTTTTATCTCAAAATATTTAATTAATATCTCATGATTTGGAATCTTTCTTTTCAAAATGTAAACTATTTTACTCAAATTTTCTACTATTCTAATAGTTTTGACTTTTTTCACTTAGAATTTCCACTTCTTTATGAAAATTATGACTTTCATCTTTAACTTTTTACATCATAGTTTTTAATTTTTTTCAAAGAATTTGGATTTTTATGTCAAAATTTCAACTTTTTTATTCAAAAAAAGTATTTTTCTCAAAATTATGGCTTATTATTTTGAATTTGAATATTATAATTTTGACTTTTAATCTCAAAATTTTGACATTGTTTTCTCAAAATCTTTAATTTTCCATTTCAAAATTTGAGGTTTCTATCTCATTGCTTTGACTTTTTACCAACATTTTTAACCTTTATCACAAATTCCTTTATTTTTAATCTCAAATTTTTGCTTTTTTGTCCTTACACTTTTGACTTTTTTCTTAAATTTTGAGCTATAACCCTATTGTTTTGAATTTTCATCTCAAAATTTTGACTCAACATGAGCCAAAAAATTCACAACAAAGCTTAGTTTTCATTTCTATTTTTTTTTTAACTCGTGGGAATTGTTTTCGATTGAAAACTTTTTCATTTATATCCATAAAAAGACAAAAACTTGTATAGAAACGACTGAAAAAAATCAATTTGGAACCAGGAAGGCTGCTTTAAAAACCAAACTGGGATTAAAACAAAAAAATCAAAATGGATTAAAAAGAAAAAATGCAAATGCACAATGACAGCCTGAGTGTAGAGGTTGTTTTTTGGATCATGTGTTACGACCCTGATGTCAAACTCAGCGCTTCCTGTGCTGGTTTAAGTTATTTTTTAATACTTTTGTCACATTTTATCAAAGCTCTATTTGTTTTAAAGCTTATGTGGGACATTTTTTAATTTTGGCGCTCTTTCCTGGCTCTATTCTATAGGAAATTGTCACTGAAATATCTCAGAACAGTCGTCTTCTACGGTGTTAAACCTTTCACTGCCTGATATTCATCCGTCTTTATCTGCTGTGAAGAGGCTCAGAGGTGCATCGGCGTCGTACCTGCACCCCGCCACACACACACACACCTTCCTCCCTCTGTGGTAAATCCGATGTTTGTGATTCAGACTCAGAGCGGCTCATTCTCGTCTTCTGGCTCCGATCTGAGCCAGAGAATCAGGAGCTGCTGCCAGAGAGGAAAGATTATCGGGCCGGGCCAAGTCACTGACAGGGATTCAGTGTAATCACACTATTTCATCCTGTCGCACCTTTGGGAAAGCTGTGTGTGTGTGTGTGTGTGTGTGTGTGTGACTGTGTATCTGTGTGTGTGTGTAAGGGGAAAACATGGAGTCAGGCCAGATTGTGTATCAGCGGCTGACGTTTGGATTTATAACCAGAGCTTCCAGTAAAAAGAAGAAGAAGCTCCTCCATGTGTCTGTGTTTGAGTCTGGATCAGCGACTTAAAGCTGCACAGATGTTTGGATTTCCCTTCTTTAAATCGTACTTTATCACTTTTTAGGAATCAGGCGACAACGTGTGGAAGGGATTTTTACGAACGCAAGGAAAAGTCGTTCAAAAAGCACAACAAACGTCTCAAAAATGTGTTTTTTTTAACACAAACTTTGCAGCAAGATTCTGTGACCTAAAAGGGGCAGTGAGTTTCTGAGCTCTTCTTGCATCTTTCATCCAGTGCTGCACTGACATTTCTGGATTCTGAGTCATGAGGAAAGAAAAAGAATTGTTACAAAGTTTCTGCAGGAAAAGCTAATCCAACTGTATAAACAGGAAAAGGATATAAAAAGATATCCAAGGAACTGAGGATGCCAATAAGCAGAGTTCAAACTTGAATTTAGAAGTGGAAAATGAACATTTCAGCTACAACTGCCAGGAAAATTGTTCGGGATGCACCCACAAATAACTTCAGCTGAAATACAGGACTCTCTGAAAGAATGTGGTCTCTGGACATTTTTCTCAAAATTTCCTCTTTTTTACTTCAAAATTCGATTTTATAATCTCAAAATTCTATAAATCTTTTCTGAAAATTCTGACTTTTTGTCTCATTATTTCTACTTCTTTCTAATTTTGACATTTTTTCTAATATTTTTGACCTGTTATCTCAACATTTCAGCTCCACTATCCCAAATTTTTAACTTTTTTGTCTTTAGATTCTGCTTTTATCCAATACTTTTGACTTTACTATCTCAAAATTGGAATTTTTTTCAACTTAAAACCTCAAGTTTTATTTCATAATTCTTACTTTATTTTTCTTGTAGATTTGACCTTATAAACGGGGTTTCAACTTCCCAAATTTTTTTACCTTTTACCCAAAATATCCCTCATTTTTACCTCATAATTTTGAACTTTTTAACTTAAAATTCTGACTCCTTGCCTCAAATGTAAACTTTTTTCTCACAGTTTTGCCTTTTTTTTCAGCTGAAATACAGGACTCTCTGAAAGAATGTGGTCTGGTTGTTTCAAGATGCACAATAAGGAGGCACTTGAGGAAAAATGGGCTGAAGAACTTGGACGTTCACACATGACGATGATCCAAAACACAAGGCCACGTGGACCTGCCGTTGGCTACAGCAGAATAAAGTGAAGGTTCTGGAGTGGCCATCTCAGTCTCCTGACCTCAATGTCATTGAGCCACTCTGGGGAGATCTCAAACCTGCAGTTCATGCAAGATAGAGCAAGAATTTACAGGAACTGGAGGCTTTTTGCCAAGAAGAATGGTCAGTTTTACCATCTGAGAAAATAAAGACCCTCATCCACAACGAGCACAAAAGACTTCAAGCTGTTATTGACGTTAAGGGGGGAAATACACGCTATTAAGAATGTAAAAGTCTACAGGAAAGCAAACATGGTTTCTTAAAGTGTGTGAAGAAAAGGTTGTTGAAAAAACACTCAACTTGATGGTTTGACCTTAAGAACATTATTCATTAAAACAACCAAACTCAAACTGCAAACTTTAAGACATTTATCCACATTAATACGAGCGCAGAGCGGCTGTTTGAGGTCAGAGGGATTGAAAAAGACAAATGGAGAGGAAGGAGAGCGGCTGCGACGTGAGGATTTGATGAATGTGGAGAATAAGTGAACTCGTGCTGTTTCTCTGTTAACACACTCATCGAGCTGCGGCGTGTTTCTCGTGCCGTGTTTACCCTCTCATTTATTTTTAATCCATCAATGGAGCCTCAGAAACATCGACCTCCAGGAAAGGTCAGCGAAGCTCTCCTCCTCTCCCCTTTTCCACTTCCTTTCCTCCCTCTCTCCCTCCTCAGGTTGGCACTGTGCGAGTGAAGAAGGTAAGGGCGACCAAAACAAACACAGAAATAAATCTAAAGGTAAGTGAGTAAAGGAGATTAAGGAGGAAGCAAGGAGAGGAGGCGAGGAAAGGAAGGGAGGCAGGACGTCTGGCCTCCTTGAAGGAGCGACTCGAAGCAGAAACTCTCCCAAATGGAACTGCCGTCACCTCCAATTTAACTCAAGCGCTTTCCAAATCCAATCTCGCTTTGGCGTCGCTACCTTCTTTTCTTTAATCCGTTGGCCGTTCTCGCTCTGAATTTAAAGTGGCCTCGCTGCTAAACCCCGCCTCGTAACTCTGTGTTCTTTCTAAAGGCCACATGTGTCACCGAGAGGAGAACATTTCTCTCGTTAGAAAAGTCTTTCTTCTTTTCGCTGCTGCCGAAAGCTTCTTGGAAACTCAGATGGAGTCCAGGTGAAAACATTTAGGCGTCACGGTGAAACTGTTTTAAGTGGTCGAAGTTTTTATGCAGCTGGTTCTTCTTAAAGCTTTAATCTGGATAAAAGTGGTACAAATTTCAACTGTGGTTGCTGTGCTAGATCTGATTTTATGTTCATTCTGTTCCTTTGGTGCCCTGAAGTATGTTTACATGAGTTATAGACACGAAAACTTCCTGTTTTTCTCTCACTCCTGTCTCTTTAAGGGTCTGCGCCCCAAAAACCCCCTTCACTCTGATTGGCCAGCTCTCTACAGGTCTGTCAGGGGGCCACACACATGCCACAAGCATTAAGCCAAGAGCCAAAAGTCACAGGTTTGGAGTCAAAACAAAAAACATGCAAAAGGCCGTAAGTCACATGCCAAGAACCAAGAGCAACATGCCATGAGCACCTTGCCAAGAGCCACAAACAAAGAGCAACCAGCCACACATGAAGGGCCAATAGCTACATGCCAAGAACCAAATGCCACATACCTTAAGCATCACAGCGTAAGTCGCATGGCAAAAACACCGTGCCGGGAGCCCTAAAGAAAGAGCAAAGAGCCACAAGCTTATAGTCAAGAGCCACATGCCTATGTGCGAGGCACTCTCAAAGAGTCAAAAGGCAAGAGTGACACACAAAGAGTCAAGAGACACTCACACAGAGCCAAGAGTGACACACCGAGAGCCTCATGCCAATAGCCAAGAGCCACATGCAAATGTGCGGGGCACTCCCCAAATCTTAAAAGCCAAGAGCCACACACAAAGAGCCAAGAGTGACACACAAAGAGCCACTTGCCAAGAGCCAAGAGCCACATGCCAAGGTGCGGGGCACTCCCCAAATCTTAAAAGCCAAGAGCCACACACAGAAAACCAAGAGTGACACACAAAGAGCCAAGAGCCACTCACAAAGAGCCAAGAGCCACACATAGAGCCACATGCCAAGAGCCAAGAGCCAAGAGACACACACAAAGAGCCACATGCCAATAGCCAAGAGCCACATGCCAATGTGCGAGGCACTACCCAAGACTCAAATGGCAAGAGCCACACACAAAGAACCAAGAGTGACACACAAAGAGCCATGAGCCACTCACAAAGAGCCAAGAGCCACACATAGAGCCACATGCCAAGAGCCAAGAGCCAAAAGACACACACAAAGAGCCACATGCCAAGAGCCAAGAGACACTCGCAGAGAGCCAAGAGCCACACACAAAGAGCCAAGAGACACATACGAAGAGTCCAGAGTCACACACAAAGAGCCAAGAGCCACTCACAAAGAACCAAGAGCCACTCACAAAGAGCCGAGCGCCACACACAAAGAGCCTAGAGCCACATGTTTTGGGCATCACCCCAAGAGCCACATGCCACAAGCATCAGCCCAAGAGCCTCATACAAAGAGCTAAGAGCCACACATCAAGTGCCACAAGTAAAGAGTCAGACCCAAATGCTAAAACTGGCACGCCTGGAGCCAAGAGCCAATTGCAAAGATGCAAGTGCCACACTCGAAGAGCTCTTTTCGAACAGTGCCTTTACGAGAAACATTTATTCTGATGGTGATTGTGCTCATGGGAAATGCAGTCCCATAATCAAACTCATCCAGAGGGGGCGCCAGGATAAAGAAAATTTGAAAACTGCAGATTCTGCCTGTTCTACTCTGTCCCTTTTACAAACTTGTACAATTCCACGACCTGAATTATTTGATTTAGGCTCCTTCCTGCTTTGCTTTGACTCAGCTGTTGTGGTAACCCAGAGAGAAAAAGCACACACACCCTCAGATGACTAATTGTCTCATTAAACGATGAAACCGGCTCCTGTGTTTGTGTTTCTGTGCCGGCAGAATGTGTATTTAAGGCGACTCTTCTCCTTCCTGTCTGCTTTTCTCTCGCCTGGAAAACTACCGAGCGGACACCTGGCTGTCACGGCGACGAACTCGGCGACAATGCTCCTTTTCTGTTTTTAGGAGTATATGCAAAATGTGGGCACGTCAGCAGGTAGAAATGAGTAAAATTAGAGCTCCACATGTGGTCACGTGCTGTTATGACAGCCTGTAATTATAGTCGCAATATGAACGCAGAGAGGAATAACACTGTCACTGCGTTAAAAAAAAAACCCATCAGTAATTATGTCATGGGTTATAACAGACCTGGTGTGTCAGCTGAGGTTATTTTAAGCCTTTAGCATGTGGCTTATTAGTGAGATGTGTGTGTGTGTGTGTGTGTGTGTTTTTGTATTTGACTAAGGCGAGTGGTGGTTGAGAGCGAGGTCAGGGGTGTGTGAGCTAATGACAGGATGTGCGGTCGGACCGGTTCGTAGAATCTGCTTAGTAATGTTGTTAAAGATAGAGCTGACCTCTACGTCGCCGTCAATGGCCCCCCTGTTAACCACACACACACACACACACACACACACACACACACACGTGCACACCTGAATGGAGGCCAGTGTACTACAGGGTGGAGACAGAAAGAAGAGAAGTTGCAGGATGAGAGAATGAGGCAGGATCAGTTTTTAATGTAAGAAAAACAAACACACAATCCTCTGAGTGACGAACACGTTAAGAGCCAAAGTAAATGTTTTAAATAAAAGTTGGACTAAATCAGCAGGTGTGGCTTTATTTTACACATCCTGAGTGAAAATCTATTTCTGTCAGACGTACAGTATCAGTTACAGGGTGGAGAAACTTTCTGTAAGTTCATGTATGATGTTTACTTCAACAAGAAAGTTGGGAAAAACAAGTCGAAATACTGCAACTCTGCATTAATGCCACTTATAGGATAAGGGCTGAAAACTGCAGTTCCAGGAGTGGCCACTAGAGACAGCGCCACCAGTTGTGTTTCCATAATACATTTTCTCCAAATGAAATCGAAATTTCTGAAGTGTCCATACTGCACAATTTTACTTTTGAGTATTTATTTTTTCCCTCTGGTGCCTCGAAGTATGCCCACTGTCTCTTTAAGGGTCTGTGCTCCAAAACCCCTTCACTCTGATTGGCCAGCACCTCTTGAGGTCTGTTGTGGGTGGAGCTATAGGCAGACTTTGGTGCTTGAGGCCTTTCCATCCAATATATCAAGAGCTATAAACAAAGAGCCAAACACCGTAAGCATCATGCCAAGAGTTGCATGCCATGAGCCACGAGCCACTTGCCACTTGCCAAGAGCCACAAACAAATAACCAAGGGCCACATGCATTAAGTATCATGCCAAAAGTTGCACACAAAGAACCCAAGTGCCATACACAAAAATTAAGAGCCATATGCCAAGAATTAATAGCCACATGCCCTGAGCATCATACCAAAAGTTGAACTCCATGAGCCACTTGTAAAGAGCCATAAACAAAAAGCCAACGCTATAAGCATAATGCCAAGAGTTGCATGCCATGAGCCACTTGCCACTTGCCAAGACCCACAAGCAAACAGCCGAGGGCCACATGCATTTAGCATCATGCCAAGAACCAAAGACCCAAACACAAAAACCAAGATCCATATGCTAAGAAACAAAAGCCACATACCTTTAGCATCATGCCAAAAATTGAACGGAATGAGCCACTTGCAGAGAGCCACAAACAAAGAGCCAAGGGCCATATGCCTAAAGCATCTTATCGGGAATATCACCAAGAGCCACATGCCTTGAGCATCATGCCAAGAGTTGCATGCCACTTGCCACTTGCCAAGAGCCACAAACAAACAGCCGAGGGCCACATGCATTGAGCATCACGCCAAGAGTTGCACGCAAAGAACCCAAGTGCCATGCACAAAAAATAAGAGCCATATGCCAAGAACCAAGAGCCACATGCCTTGAGCATCACACCAAATATTGAGGAGCATGAGCCACTTGCAGAGAGTCACAAACGAAGAGCCAAGAGCTACATGCCTTGCGCATCATGCCAAGAGTTGCATGCCATGAGCCACTTGCCAAGAGCCAATTGCCATAAACAAACAGCCGAGGGCCACATGCCAAAAGTTGCACGCAAAGAACCCAAGAGCCATACACAAAATATGAGAGCCATATGCCAAGAATTAATAGCCACCTGCCCTGAGCATCAAACCAAAAGTTGAACGCCATGAGCCACAAACAAAGAGCCGAGAGCCACACACAAACCTCTGCTTTTACTACTTGAGAGTTCCGGAATGTTGTGACATCATCAAGGGCGGAAAGTTCTCTGACCATCATGTTGAACATTCTAGAACCTCATTGATGGAGCTGCAACATAAAGGCCGTGTAGAGCTTTGAAAACAAGAAAAAAAGAAACTTTAACATCAATTCTTAAAGAGACAGGAGCCAGAGCAGAGTTTGAAGGAGGAAATAAGACTTTAACAAAACACCCGGGAGAGGAACAGAGAGATTTCTATGACTACAGGGGCACAAAAGGGACAAAATACAGACTAAAGAAAGCAAAGAAGACACCAGTTGAGGCGGTCCAGACCCCCAGGATGCCCCCCTTTAAAGGTTTTCTGGGTGCATCCAGCTGGGAAGAGTAAATGCAGAGTCCTGTTAACCATCTGGTTTGGGAATACCTCGGTTTTCCCAAAGGAGGAGCAGGAGGTTGAATGTCTGGATCGACTTTCTTGTTCTGCCGCCACCGTATGTGGAAGAAAATGGACAGATGGATGTAGAGCTGTGATTTATACTTTTGGTTCGTTTATGTCCTGGTCAGCTCCAGTGTCCCATTAACTGTCTGTAAATCTTTACACAGTTTAACTCTTCTTTCCTCAAAGAGCAGCGAAACGTTCACACACTGACAGAGACGTTAAATCTAATAATCTCGATTCGTCCGTATGATCTAGAAAAGCAAACAGCTGAGTCAAAGCTCCGTAAAAACAGTAGGTCAGGTAGCAGCAGCTGGTTTCACCTCTGCAGCGCTCGGCTAAGCCAAAGCTAACATCCTCACCCCTCCCTCCCTCCCTCCCCCCTCAGACTCCTGCTCTGTGTCAACAAGCTTCAAAGCTCCTGGTTTTCTTTAACTGCAGCTCTCGCCTCTGTTTGACAACTTCCAACTGCATAAACATGTCCGTCGTTAACGTTTGCAGAGTCTGCAGGTTTCTGAACTCTGTCGTCTGTGAGCCATGAGCTGCCATGAGCCGCTATGAGCCGCCATGAGCCGCTATGAGCCGCCATGTGCCACCATGAGCCGACACGTTCAGGGTCATAAAATCCAGATCTATAGCACACAGAGCAATAGATTTGGTTTTCTGAACCATCAAACTGATAATAAAGTAACTTTGGTCCTGATAGAAAAATGTTATAAACATCAGAAAAACTACAGTGTATTTATGTATCTGTGATGTCACTCATTTGTATCTAATACAGAGTTTTTAAGCCTGTTGTCAATGAAAGCTCTAAAAAGTTTAAATTATATTGGGACATGACAAAAAAGTGGGCTTTAGGTGTTTTAGCAGACAGCTACAGGAAACTGACCTGATTGTTATTCATGTATTTTAACTTCTACATGTGGGTTGAAATAGACATAAAAAAACAGCTTACCCTCTGTTTAAAACTTTAGCCTTAGATTTATGTTTAAGACTTTAACTCATGTGTTATCCTCTAGTTAGTGTTTTAGCATCTAGCTCCTGTTTTAGGTACAATCTCACGTTTTAACCTTTAGCTCCTCTTTTAACTTTAAGCTCATGTTTTAGCCTTCAGGAAATGTTTTGAGCCTTTAGCCTGTATTTTAGCATTTAGCTTGTGTTTTTTGCTTCGAGTCTATATTTTAGCCTTTAGCCTGTGTTTTAGCATTTAGCTTGTTTTTGTTGCTTTTGGTCCATATTTTAGCCTTTAGCCTGTGTTTTAACTTGTGCTTTTTGCTTTAAGTCTATGTTTTAGCCTTTAGCCTGTGTTTTAGCATTCGGCTCATGTTTTTTGCTTTCAGCCTGTGTTTTAGCCATTAGCCTGCATTTTAGCATTTAGCTTGTGTTAAGTGTTTAAGTCTATATTTTAGCCTTTAGCCTGCATTTTAGCGCTTAGCTTGTTTTTGTTGCTTTAGGTCCATATTTTAGCCTTGAGCCTGTGTTTTAGCGCTTAGCTTGTTTTTGTTGCTTTAGGTCCATATTTTAGCTTTGAGCCTGTGTTTTAGCTTGTGCCCTTTGCTTTAAGTCTATGTTTTAGCCTTTAGCCTGTGTTTTAGCTCGTGTTTATTACTTTAAGTGTATAATTTAGCCATTAGCCTGCATTTAAGCGTTTAGCTTGTGTTTTATTGCTTTAAGTCTACATTTTAGCTTCCAGCCTGTGTTTTAGCACTTAGCTTGTGTTTTATTGCTGTAAGTCTATATTTTAGCCTTTAGCCTGTGTTTAGCACTTAGCTTGTGTTTTATTGCTATAAGTCTATATTTTAGCCATTAGCCCGTGTTTTAGCACTTAGCTTGTGTTTTATTGCTATAAGTCTATATTTTAGCCATTAGCCTGTGTTTAGCACTTAGCTTGTGTTTTATGGCTATAAGTCTATATTTTAGCCATTAGCCTATGTTTTAGCACTTAGCATGTGTTTATTGCTTTAAGTATATTTTTAGCATTAGCCTGCGTTTTGGGGTTTAGCTCGTGTTTATTGCTTTAAGTCTTTCTTTTAGCCTTTAGCCTGTGTTTTAGCATTTAGCCTGTATTTTAGTCTTAAATCCATGATTTAGCCTTTATTGCATGTTTTATCCTCTTGTTTGTGTTTAAACCTTCATACAACCAAATTAAATCAGATTATTTTTCTTGAGCTCAGAAAATCACATATGTGTTGTCTCACCTCATAATTATAAGTTATAAAAAAATCACTCTGGTGGAGAAATAAGCTTTGAACCAGACTTTAAACACGTTAAATTCCAATTTCCACATTCCCACGATCGTTGTTGTGTTTGGGTTGTGTTTTGATGCAAATCCAGCTTTAACTGCTCAGTATTTACAACCATCTTTCAAACACGCAGAGAGCTGAGTGTCACTAAACAAAACACGGAAAAAACTGCTTTAACTTCCACACTGAAGCGCCAAAATGAAATTAACCTTCAGGGGCCGACCGACATGTCATGGCAGCTAAAAAAAGAAAAGTCAAACACAGATGGAGAGATTGAGTTTGTTCTGCCATGAGAAAGTCCATAATTTGATTTATTTATTTTTTTTCTAACTGAATGGAAAAAGCAGCTTTGGGCCTGAATGTTGAGCTGAAGCTTCATGACTAACGGTTTCTTCACTTCTCACAGTCATGACTAATCCACACTGAGCATGCTCCAATCAAAGCCTTCAGCAGAGACTTATGATTTATCCGCTATTTTTCTCTATTTATTCAGCTTCTACCCTCCAGGGAGTCCGAGCCCGCCAGGAAAATCTTACCTTACGAGTTTTAATACTTTACGAACGCTTCGGTTGCACAAGTGTTTCCTTATTTTGGATAATTATTTCCTCTTTCAAGTTTCACATCAGTGTTTTTCCCTCTGAGTTCACACGCAGGTCAGCGCTGTAGATATTAAAAAAAAAAAAAAAAAAAATGTCCGGCTGGGAGAATTTGACTTTCAAATATCTTCAAACTGCTAATTAAAAATCGAGAGTGTGTTTTTCAAAGTGAGCAAAGCAAATCTGTATTCATGAGGAGCCAGACACAATCATTAAAACACATAAAGCTTACAGTTTGGATCAGCGGCGTGATGCAGAAATTAATGACACTTGTTCTTTGACGTGACACATTAAAAAACATGTTTTTTTTCTGTAAAGAAGAGAGTACATGTAGCAAAGGGGTTTAAAATCTATGACATATGAGCACAGATGGATTTCAGTGTAAAATATTCCTTTCTGAGATTGAGATGAAATAAGATGATAGAAATGAGATTAAAGCTCCTGTGATGATTATTTTTTTAAAGTTTGTATCAACATTTTTTTTTTATTAAAGATCAGGTGAGATTTTTTTGTTTTCTTATTCATTCAATTCAAAGTGCTTTACAGCTTCATAAATCACATAAAACATTATTAAAGCTCCTATATGTACTTTTTGTTAAAGCTCCTGTGACGATAATTTTATCCAAATGTTCTTTTATCTAAATTTCATTTAAGCTCTTGCATTATATAAGAAATATATATAGCTCTTATCAACTTTTTTTTCCAGGAGTTAATCATTTAAGATCCTAGGTGGACTTTGCATTAAAGCTCCTGTGAATATTGTCTGCTAAAAGCTAATATGAAAAAAAAAAAAAAAGCTACTAGAATGTTTTTATTTCTTTTTAAAGTTCCTGTAAGTTTTTCTTAATCAAAAGTTTGCTTAAGCCCTAGTGTTTTTTTGTATTGAAGCACCATGGAAAGTTTTTGTTAAACTCCTATGAGGATTTTTTGTTAAAGCACCTTTTGTGATAATTTTATCTAAATTTTCTTTTATCTAAATTTCATTTAAGGTCTTGCATTAAATAAATAAATAAATATATATATATATATATATATATATATATATATATATATATATATATATATATATATCTTTTTTTTTTTTTTTTTTTTTTTTAAAGATCATGGAAAGATTTTGCATTAAAGCTCCAGTTAGGATTGCTTAATTGAAGCTAACATGAAAATTTTGCTTTTCAATTTGCTTTGATGGTTTTTTTTTTTAAAGCTCCTGTGAGAGTCTTTATAGAAAGGAACACGAGTAGTTTGGTTCACAGCCCTTGTGAGTTGTTATAAAGTTTTTATTTAAAGCTCCTGTAAGTAGGTTTTTTTTGTTAAGCTCCATTGAAGATTATTTTCAAAAATTTTTGAATTGATTTTATTTGTTTAAGAGCCATTGAGATTTTTTTTTTTTTTTTTTTAGCTCTTTTCAGGAATTAACTATTTAAGCTCCTAGGTGGACTTTGCATTAAAGCTCCTGTGAATATTGTCTGCTAAAAGCTAATATGAAAAAAAAGGTACTGGAATGTTTTAATATTTCTTTTTAAAGTTCCTGTAAGTTTTTTTTTAATTAAAAGTTTGCTTAAGCCCAAGTGTGTTTTTGTATTGAATCACCATGAAAAGTTTTTGCTGAAGCCTCCTTTTTTATATAAAGTTATTATGACTATTTTTAATTGAGTTTCTATTAGGATTAATAAATTAAAGATTATAGAAAGAGTTTTTGAAAGGAAACCTCATCTAAGTAGTTTTTGTTAAAGCTCCTATGAGGATAATTTTTTGAAAGCTCCTGTGAGACACTGCGTTAAAGCTCCTGTAAGAGTTTTTTTTTTTTTTTCTTTGCCAAAGCTACTTTTAATAGTTCAAATTGTTAATAAACTAGTTAAAGTGAGGTCTAAGCGTATTTATGACCCACAAAAGCAAAATGTATTACTTCTATATGGTTAATTTGAATGATTGTAACTGCTGGCGGGGGTAGGTGTCAATTAAATGATTGCTTACGATAACAAATCAGCTTTTTTTTCACCTTTTTATAAGGAAATAATTCCTGACCTCCTTAATTTCTTACCCGTCCACAGGGGCAGCCAATAATTCACACAGGAGCTTTAATTTTTTTTTTTTTTTTTTTTTTTTTGCAACAGGTAGTACATTGGATCAAGTAAAAATGCCTAGAAGTGACTTTTAAGGGCAGTTACAGTTAATTAGGTGACAATTTAAGCCTTTTTCAGATCTGTTGGTTACAGGTGTGGGTCTAAAGATGGGTTTTGATTTTGATTTTGCTTAAACTTCCTCCAAGTTCAGGAAACAGTTTTCTGTCTGGAAAAGCTAAAATCATCACACGGTGACTAAGCTGCAGACAGATAATCCCACAGGTCTTTATCAGCAGGTCTGAAGTGATGTAATTCACCAAAACACGGATGAAAAACAAACAGATTTGTTCTTTTTTCTCGGTGGTACAAAGTCTGCTGAGTCGTTTAATGTCAACCAGCTTAGCACAACAATTTCTCGGAGGTGGAAACAGGTTTGATCAAGGCTGCGTGTTGGAGAAACGATGCGACCGTCTGCCACGTTTAAAGTTCATCCAGTCATCCAGTCACGCCGAGTCATGGTGGGTTCAGATTTTAGCGCCGAGTCAGCGTCGCGTCTCTGTTCCTGCTTCACTTTGCGCTTCTTCATCAGCGTCTGATTAAAACCTTTACGCCGACGTCCGTCTGAAGGCTGCCCGTCCTGGTGCCCACTGAAGAGGCCTTGAGATAGGACACACACACACACACACACACACACACACACACACACACACACATGCTGAAGATAGTCCTGATTATCTTAAATCCTTGAGACAGATCAGTGTGTCGTGACGCTGTTATCGTCGCTGCACGATCAGACAAGTGAGTCACAGCCGAGTCAGCACTTTGTCTGCAAACGTGACAGAGAGCGAAAGTGTGTGTGTGTGTGTGTGTGTGTGTGTCCTCAGCCTTCATGGCTTCGTTCTGACGCCGTTTGACCTGCCAGCCGGTCATTCTGTTCATCTCTTCAACGCGGAGGCCGAGGGTGAGATAGAACAGACTGGACGGATTAAAACAACAAACAAAGAACGTGCTGCTACTGCGAGCATCTTTATTTACAAGTAGATTTTTTTTATTCCATACTTTTTAAATAGTTTATAGCTTCTTTTAGCTTCATGTTACTTTTAAAAAAGTTAAAAATGCCCTTAAAGAGGGGCTATTCTGCTTTTTTTTTGTCTTTATTTTGTCCACCTGGTGCGAAAAAACCCCTCTGTTTCTCTCCCTGGTGTTTAGTTAAAGTCTTATTTCCTCCTTCAAACTCTGCTCTGGCTCCTGTCTCTTTAATAATTGATGTTAAAGTTTCTTTTTCTAGTTTTTAAAGCTCTACACGGCCTTTATGTTGCAGCTCCATCAATGAGGTTCTAGAATGTTCAACATTCCGGAACTCAGAGAACTTTCTGCCCTTGATGATGTCACAACATTCCGGAACTCAGAGAACTTTCTGCCCTTGATGATGTCACAACATTCCGGAACTCTTTGGTTGTAAGAACCCCTGTAGTATCTTTACATGATTTAAAGCTAGGATGTATAATATAATATAATATAATAGAAAATGATATAATATAATATAATATAATATAATATAATATAATGTACTTAATTCATTCCACAATGGGAAATTCACAGTCACAGCAGCAATGCAACGCTGCTGCAACAAACTGCCACTGAGACAACAAAACTTATAATAATCAACATTTTTGTCTCACAGACGTTAACAAAAAAAACTTATTTCAGTCTCCGTCAGAAATACTTTGTTTAAGCTGCTGTCTCTTTAAGACAAACCCCAAGTTAGAATCAGCTTTATAGCCAAGTATCTTCAAGAGGCAAACAAAGATTTTGACGTTGGATTTAACTGTACAATAAACATTAAATATCAGATATATAAAAAATAGATATTAACCCTGTGGTGCATAGTGGTCACTACAGTGGACACCTATTTAAAAGTTATTTACTCCTAAATTCAATGGTTCATGTGGTGGAAATTCATATTAGCCTGTGTCAGGATATGAAA
This sequence comes from Thalassoma bifasciatum, assembly GCA_008086565.1. Classification (NCBI taxonomy): domain Eukaryota; kingdom Metazoa; phylum Chordata; class Actinopteri; order Labriformes; family Labridae; genus Thalassoma; species Thalassoma bifasciatum. Next base: position 19,138 of record RPOG01000591.1, on the reverse strand, counting down.
AAAAAGTTTTCAATTTTTTTCCAAACATATATATAATTTAAAAAAAAGTTACAGACAAACATTTGAGGGTAAAAAAGTGTAATAACTATAAATTATTCAGTGTTAAAATGGATAAAAGAGAGTTAAAATGTTTCGCAAAGCATTAAAAAAAGAAAGAAAAGAAGTCAAACAAACAAAAAAGTCATATTTATATCAAGTTCACACTGTTTTATGTTGAAACTTTTTTTTCATGCCTTAAGACAAAAGAAAACACTCAAGGGAAAAATCCTGACACTGACTTTCATAATTCATGCAACAGAGGGTTAAATAACTATAAATTATAAATATAGAAACTTTTTACAAAAGAAAGAAAGAAAAAAAAACACCATTTAAATTAAATAGTGCAATGAAAATGTGCAGGAATTATTTTATTATCAGGAATTATTATTATAATGACAGTTTTTTTCTAGTTATACGCTGATGATGATGATGATGATGATGTCATTATTTTAACAAGTCTTTTGAAGATCTAATGGATTTAGAATGAAATGTTTCATCAGTTTATGGACAGATTTCTACAACAAACGAATATGTAGAAGTTTGAAAATGAAGCACTTTATATGTTTACAATCTAAGAAACTAGAAAACACTTGACTAAAAGATCAAATAAAGAGATGAGTAGAAATTGTGAGAGAAGTAAAAAGAACACAGGGTGTGTTAAAAAAAAAAAAAAAAAAAAAAAAAAAAAATGGGAGGGATGGGTGTTATTGATGGTTTCTGTCCGTCTGCACTCGTTTCCTTTTAAGGTCTGCTCTGTGGAAGTGGAGGGGCCTCATTAAGGAATTCAGCAGAACCAAAATAAAGTCAACATTTATGGAGCGTAAAAGAAAACCTGGATATGAAAGAGAAGAAGGAGTAAAGGATGAAGAGGTGGAGGTGGAGGTGGACCCGCCCTGCCAGCGCTCGTGTTGTTATTTCTGGGAGCTGTGAATGGATCTGTTGTAGTATTACTCTATGTGTGTGTGTGTGTGTGTGTGTGTGTGTATTCGTTGAAATCAGACTTAAAGCAGAGTGAAAGAGCGGTTTGAGGAGAAACACCTGCAAGTCTTAAAGAAACGGCGCCCCAGGGCAGAGCGCCTTAGAGAGGGATGATACGGCGAAGCCTCCACTGAGCATGTGCGGTCCAGATGAAACACAGAGCGGAGAAAAAAGCTGGAAACTGGTTTTATTAGAAAGCAGAGCTGAAAGATAAGATCTGGATTGAAGCGTAGAAGCAGACGGACATTTCTGGAGATTTGGTTTTGACCTGATTTCTTTGGTCTCGGATCTTAAACTTACCTCACAGTTCTGCACATGCTCAGTTCGTCTGTTTGACTCTGTATTAGGGTCAATGACAAAAAGAGAGTCTAAGAACTTATTTTTAAAAAGTTCTTTAAAAATGGATAAAAACATATTTCTGAGAGAAGAATTATTTTTTCTAACAGATTTCAGTAGTTGACCAACATTTCAAAGTTTTTAGGTTCATTATTTTTTAGTATTTTTAATTTGAGCACCCAAAAATGTCAGGTGGCGCAACCAAATATATGAAAATATATTTATATGTTCCTGTTATTTTTTCTGTGTGAAATTATTTGCAAGTATCTCTCAAGTGTCTGTAGTGACTCATACATTTTCATTTTGTGTGTTTCATTTCTTTTATTTGTGAATAAGATAAATAATTTGATGTTAAAATAACATTTCACATTATTACATTGGTTGTTCCACCTGACATGGAAATTGTTCCAGTCACCAATGAAGTGAAAAAACCTTTTTTATCAGTATTTCAGAGAAATCTACAAACTTTTCCACTTGGTCACAAATGTCATTTGGGCTCCTCTGGCTGATGCAGTTTCCTGTTTCCTGTTTTATTCTCTTCACTCTCCCATAAAGGCACTTAAGCATATTTTCACTCCCGAGAGGTCACTTAAGTACATGTTTTGGCTCCCAGGGGTTGGTTTGTCATGTATTAACCAGTCAAAGGAGGAAGATAGGTGTGCTTTGCCAACCAAGAGGCTACTTTATTGCATATTTTGGCTCCAAAAAGGGAACTTAGGCACATTTTGGCTCTCAAGAGGACACTTCAGTGCATGATTTGGTCCCCCACAAAGGCACTTAAGCATATTTTGACTCCCGAGAGGTCCCTTAAGTACATGTTTTGGCTCCCAAATTGACATCTTAGTGTATGTTTTGGCTCTCAAGAGGTCACCAAAGCACATTTTGGCTCTTGTTAGGGCACTTAAGCATATTTTGGCTCCCAAGAGAAGGACACTCATGCATGTGTTTTCTGCCCCCAAGAGGGCAGTTTATCATGTTTTTATCAACCAAAGGTGCAGATTAAAAGGATTTGCCAAACAGGAGGGCGCTCAACTGTGTTTTTTCTCCCATGAAGGAACATAAGTGCATGTTTTTTAGCAATTGGGCCACGAGGGTGCATAACCAAGCCTACCTGATCACCCTTAATGAGGTGGTATTGTACTATTTTTAGTCTTTATTTTGACCCTCTGTTGCCCCTGTGATGGTGATGGAAACAAGATGCAGTAAATCATGTTTGCACTGTAAACTTTGCCTCGACTTTTTCAACATTTAAATGTTTCATATATCCCTCCAAAGTGTAGTTTTGACCCTTTGAGTGACTTCCAGAACAGTGATCTTCAATTACCCTTAAGAGATTTTTAGTCAGCCCCTAGTGGACACTTGAGGAACATCAGTTTTTACACCTACTGACTTTTGCAAACGCAGCATCTGTAGAAATCTTGCTCAAGCTAAAACCAACTCTTATTGTTATTTGGAGTCTGCACGCCTGAGACCCGCTCCTCCGTGTTGGCGCTGCCGCGGTTTCAAAGTCTGCGTCGTCTCAGGGGTAATAACGATTCCAGCTGAAAAGTTGTGATTCTTTACGGTAACTTCTCAACAACTTTATATATTCTAACATTTGCTTTAATACATATGGAGGAGGAACATGGAGTCATGCAGAGAAATAAATCAGGTGGTGATGATTCAGGCGTATGCAAATATCAGGACGTCTTCAGGCTGCAGTATCAGAAGTCAGACATGCATGAGGAATACATATATGCAAATAAACACTATATAAATGCATCCTGTATGTGTGTGTGTGTGGAAACGGAAAATTTTAAGTGTGTGTGTTAAAGTGTAGGTACCTGCATACATTAGGAGTGAATCCCCGTGGGTGTGTGTGTGTGTGTGTGTGTGTTTGTGGAGCTGTTTCTGCTTACAGAGCAGCTCCGAACAAACCTCCATCCTTCTTTCTCGGAGTCGCACAGAGGACCCGGCGCCCTCCGTGGCGTTGCCCGCTGATTTCGTCCTCATCACCACTTATTAGCAGGGTGGTAAATATTCGCTGGGCCGTGCCCGAGGTTGGCACGGCGACCAGCTGCAAACTCATTATCACTTTATTATTCTCTGTGTCTGCCTCTAATTTATTCCCCTGCTGCTGCCACGGCCGGCGCTCTGAGCCTCCTCCTCCTCCTCCTCCTCCTCCTTTTCCCCGGCTGTGGGAAAGAAACATCCAGAGAAAATAGTGCTTATTTGGGAGGTGTGGAGGGATGGATGGAGGTGCAGGCCGAGCAGGAGCTCATTACGCTGATGCTGATTTGGGAGAAGGGGAGTCGACCTGCTGCAGGCGCTGACCCTGAACGCCGGTTATGCAGCACAAACTCAGCTCTCTCTCTCTTTTTTTTTCTTCTGCTGCAGAAAGAACAAAGTTCACGCCTCCTTTGTACAAACCAACGCTGTGACTCTGCACCTGTCAATCAACAGGTACATGTAGTCAGGAGTCCAGCTGCAAAAAACAGTCAGAGGGGAGAGTAGATTTTTATTATTCCAGACAGATCCAACAATGACTTTAACTCTTTGTGTTGGTTTAAGTGTTGCACCTTTATCTTTTTTTTAGGTGCATCCAAATTTCTCATTGCATCACCTTTTTATTGCTGTGTAACTTCTATCTAAATTAAATATCGACTAAACATGTAGAAATCTTTTATGAATATAAAGAAATCTTAGAAATGTTTAACAATTACTAAGAAATCTTGACTTTATATTTAGGAATATTTGATAAATATTTAAAATCTTGGTGAAATACTTAGAAATCTTGATTAAATATTTAAATCCTAGAAATTTCTTAGTGTATCTTTGAAAAAAATTTAGAAATCTTGACTTAATATCAAATATGTTGACTTAACATTTTAGAAATCTTAGAAATATTTGTAAATATTTGGAAATCTTGACTTAATATTTAGAAATCTTGGATAAATATTCAGAAATCTTGATGTAATGTACAAAAATCTTGACTTAATATTTAGAAATCTTGGATAAATATTCAGAAATCTTGATTAAATACAAAAATCTTGACTTAATATTTAGAAATCTTGGATAAATATTCAGAAATCTTGATTAAATACAGAAATCTTGACTAAATATTTAGAAATCTTGGATAAATATTCAGAAATCTTGATTAAATACAAAAATCTTGACTTAATATTTAGAAATCTTGGATAAATATTCAGAAATCTTGATTAAATACAAAAATCTTGACTTAATATTTAGAAGTCTTGGATAAATATACAGAAATCTTGACTGATATTTGTTCTTTCTGCTGCAGAAAGAACAAAGTTCACGCCTCCTTTGTACAAACCAACGCTGTGACTCTGCACCTGTCAATCAACAGGTACATGTAGTCAGGAGTCCAGCTGCAAAAAACAGTCAGAGGGGAGAGTAGATTTTTATTATTCCAGACAGATCAAACAATGACTTTAACTCTTTGTGTTGCACCTTGTTTTTTAAGATGCACTGGCAAAAACTTTAGGTACACTCAGTTTCCTCATTGCATCACCTTTTTATTGCTCTCTATAACTTTTTTGGACAGTTTAAAAAAAAGTGTATATATGATAATATATATAATATATAAAATGTTGAAAAAATAAGTGGAGAATATTAAAAAAAGCCATTTTAGCTGCAGTTCAGTGTTTTTTTAAGCACTTCCTCTTCTTCTAGTGTCATATGCAGGATCTTCAACATTTTACCAAAAAAGTTTAGAAATTTTACCTCAAGTTTTAGAAATCTTGACTTAATGTTTAGAAAGCATTGCAAATTATTTAGAATGCATTGGGAATAATTTAGAAATCATCATGAAATAATTAGATATAAAAGCTAAATATCTTGACAAAGTATTAAGAAATCTTGAATAAATGTGTAGAAATCGTTGCAAAATATTAAGATATCAAAGCTTAATATTAAGAAATCTTGAATAAATATTCAGAAATCTTGGCTAATTATTCAAAATTTTATTGAAATATTTTGCAATCTTGACTAAATATTAAGAAATCTTGACTAACTATTCTGAAAATATAGGGAAATATTCAGAAATTGTTACCAAGTATTAAGAAATCTTGAATAAATATTTTCGAAAACATTGGGAAATATCAAGTAACCATTGCATATATTTAGATATCAAAGCTTAACATTTAGAAATCTTGAGTAAATTTTCAGATATCATTACGGAATATTAAGAAATCATTGCAAACTATGAAGAAATCTTGGTGAAATATTAAGAAATTTGAGATGAATATCTAAAAAATCTTGACTTAATATTTAGAAATCTTGACTTTATTTTTGAAAATCATTACAAAATATTTAGAAATAATTGCGAAATATATAGATATCAAAACTAAATATTTAGAAATCGTACCTCTTAATGGTGTATGTTAACTAAATGTTTATAAACGTAGCTTAATATTTAGAATCGGAACATCTATTTTTAACATTTAGATAAAAAAATTCAACATTATAAATAATATTTGACAAACATATTTTACAAATATTTCTCTAAATCTGCATAAAAAGTGATGTTTTAGGGCTAATGTGGAGAATTGTTGTTGTTATTTGTAGTGTGTAACTCCTCAATAGGTGCCCCATTTTAAAAGGGGATGATTTTGACCATTTTTATTCTTCTTTTATTTTTATTCTTTTGCTCTTCTCCCTCCAGCAGCTCAGGGTTCCCTGGGTTCTCGGGGGTGTTCAGGGAGGGCGTCAGGTCCAGGATTGTTTCCGCGGGGACAGAGAAAAACCTCCAGAGAAACACAGACACAAGCGGGTTAATTATGGAGCCGCTGAGTTCAGGCTCTTCCATAATGCATCACCGTCTGTCAGTGGGAATATGTTTCTCTCTTTCAATTAATTAGAATTAATGCAAAGCAGCAATCAGAGAATTAATAACAGAGGCTTCAGCTTTGTTCATGGAAACGAGGAGCCAGAGTTTTGGTTTCTGGATACAAGGTGACAAGATGATATATTTATCAATAAGAAAACTTGTTTACATTTAGCTTAGCTCCTCACAGCTCGGTGCTCTGATACATGTCTGTAACGTTAGTGAATCCTGGTTGTGTCCTACCAGGTCTCATCTACCAACTCCAACCTCACCAAGCAGAGCAAACGTAACCTGGCTCTTCATTTTATTGATAGACTCTCAGGTTTGAACAGATCACTGCAGAATAACTGCTGCATGTGGACAGGAATCAACATTAGCACAAACACATTAGAGACTGTTTTAGCCTTTAGCTCCTGTTTTAGCCTGTAACTCCTTTTTTAGCCTTTAGCTTGTGTATTNGCTTTGTTCATGGAAACCAGGAGCCGGAGTTTTGGTTTCTGGATACAAGGTGACAAGATTATATGTTTATCAATAAGAAAACTTGTTACAGCTACATTTAGCTTAGCTCCTCACAGCTCGGTGCTCTGATACATGTCAGTAACGTTAGTGAATCCTGGTTGTGTCCTACCAGGTCTCATCTACCAACTCCAACCTCACCAAGCAGAGCAAACGTAACCTGGCTCTTCATTTTATTGATAGACTCTCAGGTTTGAACAGATCACTGCAGAATAACTGCTGCATGTGGACAGGAAGGAACATTAGCACAAACACATTAGAGACTGTTTTAGCCTTTAGCTCCTGTTTTAGCCTGTAACTCCTTTTTTAGCCTTTAGCTTGTGTATTAGCCTTTAGCTCCTGTTGTAGCTTTTAGCTTGTGTATTAGCCTCTAGCTCCTGCTATAGCCTTTAGCCTGTGTTTTTACCTCTAGCTTGTCTTTTAGCCTATGGTTCATGTTTTAGCCTTAAGCTCATGTTTTAGCCTTTAGCTTGTGTATTAGCATCTAGCTCATGTTTTAGCCTTTAGCTTGTGTATTAGCCTGTAGCTTGCATATTAGCCTGTAACTTGTGTATTGGCCTCCAGCTCCTTTTTTTACCTTGAGCTTGTGTATTAGCCTTTAACTCCTTTTTCAGCCTTTAGCTTTTATATTAGCCTCTAGCTCCTGTTTTAGCCTTTAGCTTGTGTATTAGCCTCTAGCTCCTGTTTTAACTTTTAGCTTGTGTATTAGCCTCTAGCTCCTGTTTTAGCCTTTAGCCTGTGTATTAGCCTGTAACTCCTTTTTTAGCCTTTAGCTTGTGTATTAGCCTTTAGCTCCTGTTGTAGCTTTTAGCTTGTCTTTTAGCCTTTAGCTTGTGTATTAACCTTGAGCTCCTGTTGTAGCTTTTAGCTTGTGTATTACCCTCTAGCTCCTGTTGAAGCTTTTAGCTTGTGTATTAGCCTCTAGCTCCTGCTATAGCCTTTAGCCTGTGTATTTACCTCTAGCTTGTCTTTTAGCCTATGGTTCATGTTTTAGCCTTTCGCTCATGTTTTAGCCTTTAGCTTGTGTATTAGCCTTTAGCTCCTGTTGTAGCTTTTAGCTTGTCTTTTAGCCTTTAGCTTGTGTATTAACCTTGAGCTCCTGTTGTAGCTTTTAGCTTGTGTATTACCCTCTAGCTCCTGTTGAAGCTTTTAGCTTGTGTATTAGCCTCTAGCTCCTGCTATAGCCTTTAGCCTGTGTATTTACCTCTAGCTTGTCTTTTAGCCTATGGTTCATGTTTTAGCCTTTAGCTTGTGTATTAGCCTTTAGCTCCTGTTGTAGCTTTTAGCTTGTCTTTTAGCCTTTAGCTTGTGTATTAACCTTGAGCTCCTGTTGTAGCTTTTAGCTTGTGTATTACCCTCTAGCTCCTGTTGAAGCTTTTAGCTTGTGTATTAGCCTCTAGCTCCTGCTATAGCCTTTAGCCTGTGTATTTACCTCTAGCTTGTCTTTTAGCCTATGGTTCATGTTTTAGCCTTTAGCTCATGTTTTAACCCTTAGCTTATGTATTAGCCTCTAGCTCCTGCTATAGCCTTTAGCCTGTGTTTTTACCTCTAGCTCCTCTTTTTTAGCCTTTAGCCTGTGTTTTTACCTCTAGCTTGTCTTTTAGCCTTTAGCCTGTGTATTTGCCTCTAGCTCTTTTTTTTAGCCTTTAGCCTGTGTTTTTACCTCTAGCTTGTCTTTTAGCCTTTAGCCTGTGTTTTAGCCTTTAGCTCATGTTTTAACCCTTAGCTTGTTTATTAGCCTCTAGCTCCTGTTATAGCCTTAAGCTTGTGTATTATCCTCTAGCTCCTATTTTTTAGCCTTTAGCCTGTGTTTTTACCTCTAGCTTGTGTATTATCCTCTAGCTCATGTTTTTTTTAGCCTTTAGCTTGTGTTTTAGCCTTTAGCTCATGTTTTAACCCTTAGCTTGTGTATTAGCCACTAGCTCCTGCTGTAGCTTTTAGCTTGTGTATTACCCTCTAGCTCCTGTTGAAGCTTTTAGCTTGTGTATTAGCCTCAAGCTCCTGCTATAGCCTTTGGCCTGTGTTTTTACCTCTAGCTTGTCTTTTAGCCTATGGTTCATGTTTTAGCCTTTCACTCATGTTTTAGCCTTTAGCATGTGTATTAGCCTTTAGCTCCTGTTGTAGCTTTTAGCTTGTGTATTAGCCTATGGTTCATGTTTTAGCCTTTAGCTCATGTTTTAACCCTTAGCTTGTGTATTAGCCTATAGCTCCTGCTATAGCCTTTAGCCTGTGTATTTACCTCTAGCTTGTGTATTAGCCTATGGTTCATGTTTTAGCCTCTAGCTCCTGTTTTTTTAGCCTTCAGCCTGTGTTTTAGCCTTTAGCTCATGTTTTAACCCTTAGCTTGTTTATTAGCCTCTAGCTCCTGTTTTAGCCTTTAGCTTGTGTATTATCCTCTAGCTCATGTTTTTTTTAGCCTTTAGCCTGTGTTTTAACCCTAAGCATGTGTATTAGCCTCTAGCTCCTGTTTTAGCCTTTAGCTTGTATATTAGCCTGTAACTCCTTTTTTAGCCTTTAGCTTGTGTATTAGCCTCTAGCTCCTTTTTTTTAACCTTTAGCCTGTGTTTTAGCCTTTAGCTCATGTTTTAACCCTTAGCTTGTGTATTAGCCACTAGCTCCTGTTGTATCCTTCAGCTTGCTTATTAGCTTTTAGCTTGTGTATTAGCCTTCAGCTTGTGTATTAGCCTCTAGCTTGTCTTTTAGCCTTAAGCACATGTTTTTTTATTTATTTATTTATTTTTTTAGCCTTCATAAAACCACTAAGGTTTATTCGCTAATGCTAACTAATGAACTTTGAGGGTAATCTTTGATATCTCTCAACTTTTTTTTTTGATTTAAAATGCCCGTTACAGAAACTGTTTTCATTTAAAATTTAGTTTTAAAGCTCAGTTTTTAAGTTTCCTCATGAAATGGGATACTTTTCTATCAGCACGTAAAAGTGAAAAAATAATCAAAAATACCAGTAAATGTATAAAATCCACTTATATTCAATAAAATATTTTTAAGCACATCTGTTTAATGAAAGCACAATACCTCCGCTTTAACTTTTGATTGATGTAAATTTGCTGATGAAATCTGGTTTTTAAAATAAGAATTAACAAACTCATTATTGAAATGAAGACAATTGAAGATTTGAGACCTGGAGTTTGTAGAAAAGGTTGAGAAAATCTTCTTGTGATGATAAATAACCGAGCTTTAAACAATATTTCTGTCCATATGATTGAAAACAAATTGCAAAAAGTTGACAGCAGTAATCGTTGACTGTGAAGTGTTTCTGTGTCACAGCCTCCAAATGCGGAATAATTTCAGATATAAGAAAGATCACATTAATGTGTGTGACCACTTTAATTATCGGCCTCTTTAAGTTGTCATTCGTCGCCGTCTGACGCACTGGGAGCCAAATGTCAGATCAGGACAGACACAAAAAGGCGAGCGGCGATTACCATGACGCGTGAAAAGCTTCCTCACAGAGAAACTGACACAAAACTGTCTGTGAGTGCTGCTGCTGCCGTTATCAAAAGCTTTTCAGAAAAGTGAAGAGGTCTGAAAGAAAGAAAGAAAGAAAGAGGCCTGGCAGCGCGAGAACAAGAGCAGAATCAGAGGAAGCTGCAAAGGTCTGGACTGACAGGAGACGCCGTCAAAGTGCGGAAAAGATCCACTTCAACGCAGCGATAATGAGCGGGAAACTTTTCTGCAGGGCTCAGAAATGTTTAGGGATTGATGGAAGAGAAAAGAGTTTTTTAAATTTATTATTTCAAATGAAGAAGTGGAGACGCTCTGGACAGGAAACATGTTAAAGAAGAGAAGTCTGATAAGGGTCAATGACAAAAAGAGGGTCTAAAAACCTATTTTTAAAAAGTTCTTTGAATTAAGTTTTGTAACAGATTTCAGTAGTTGACCAACATTTCAAAGTTTTTAGGTTCATTATTTTTTAGTATTTTTAATTTGAGCACCCAAAAATGTCAGGTGGCGCAACCAAATATATGAAAATATATTTATATGTTCCTGTTATTTTTTCTGTGTGAAATTATTGGCAAGTATCTCTCAAGTGTCTGTAGTGACTCATACATTTTCATTTTGTGTGTTTCATTTCTTTTATTTGTGAATAAGATAAATAATTTGATGTTAAAATAACATTTCACATTATTACATTGGTTGTACCACCTGACANAGGTTCAAGCATAAAATAATGCCACTGTATTTTTAATTTCCATTTACAATAACTGACATTCAATTTTTAGAGTTTAATTACTGTGGATACTTGTCAGGACGGTTGCACCACCTGACATTTTGGGGGTTTGAGGAACCAAAACACAAAAAAACATGTTATATTTTAATAGTTTAAAGATGTGTTCAAATAACACAGGTTTCATAGAATAAAGAAATACATGTGATGAAATACTCAATTCATGATGGAAGGAAATATTGCACTCAGACACAAAATTCTTTTATTGAAAAAAGGAATTAAGGACAGACGTTAATCATCAGAAACATTAGTCTTCTACCCTTTTGAAAGCATTGTGTAAAGATTCTATGTCCAATTTTACAAATCTTGCATAATTAGGACAACATACATCTTATGTTGTTTTTATTGAATTAACTGCTCTTATAACCATATAATGAATGAAATATCTACAAAATATCTGCTGTTACATCTGCGTCCCTTCTGATCGTTGTATTTACTCCATCTGTTTGAGGAAGACGTATAAGACAAGATGGAGAGTTTTTCTTATTTGAACATCTGCTGCTGCTTTTCTTTAATGTGTGAAAACATGAGAAACAGTCACAACAATAACAAAGTAAAAGATGATGAACTCTATAAAATCTGACAGCCTGTGCTCTGCTATTAATTCCTGCTTGATGTTGATGTTTGATAATTGAATCCTGCAGCGTCTCCGCTCACACAGACGGAGGCCGAGACGAGCGCCCGCCTCAGCGTCTTTGTTTGCACATATATACATCCAGCCTCGCTCTCTTAATGAAGCTCTATTGTCTGTTGTGGCACCAGCTGTTGGGCTCAGATCTGTAGATTAAAGTCATTAATCTTGTCAAACAACATACCTGCAGATATCTCATTTCCACCACGTCGGGCTCTGGATCCTCTGAAGTCCTGATAAAGCTCCGTTAATTGACATGCTAATAGGACGCGCATCATGCTTTCTGTATGATGAGCCTATAGGAGGCAATTAACTTCAGTGACGGCACAAAGACGCCGCCAACAAAGACTGATTGTCTGCGTGTGTGCTCTGTCTTTGACTCCTGGCTTTTATTCATCTCATTTCAGAGACGCAGCATCTGCTTGTTCTGGTTCTATTTGACCTCGGATGTTAGCAGCAAGAGCCTCACGCCTTAAACACATCATACATACTTTTACAGAGTAATAAAAGCTTAGAAATGTACTTAGATTGCTTTGAAAGTGACATTTAAAGCTACTGTAAGGAACTTTCAGATATGTTGATTTCTTGATTTCAGATTTTGCCTTTATATATGGGCTTTCTGTGCTTCTAACTCAGTTAAACAAATATTCTGAATTCCCCAGAAAAGAACACTTTACCTGGATATACTGAGAAATAGCCCAAAACACTCACAAAAAGTTGCTTTATAAATAATATATTTATTAGTTCAAAGCAATTCTCCTAAACAATATAATCAGTCACATACAAATATGGCATGTTCTAGTCTTTAATAGTTATTGACTCAAGTTCTGTAGGAACACAAGTATTCAGATGTTTAACAAAATAAGAAATAATCATCTCTCTTAAGTCTGATACTGACACCTTAGTTAGGAAAAGTGAGGTAGAGAACCATTCTTCAAAATAACCTCCCAATTATCAGTTACGCAAATATAGAAATAGTGCCTCAAAATATTAAGAAAAAAGAGAGATAGCCTATTCTTAAATGTTTTGTTGTGGTGATATGGGCTTGCAGATTGTTGGAACCATTATTAGCCACAGAGACATAAGTCCCAGCTTTGCAGACTGTACATTCTGCCTCCCATTTGTCACGACCCAGATGAAAACAGGGGAACTTTTTACACATTTCATCAGTGAAATGACATTTGCGTTTCTGCATTTTCATTCTGTTGGAGTGTTCTCTGGCAGTGTGTCTACCTGCCTGTCAGCCTGTGAGTGAGTGAGTGAGAGTGGAGCGCCTCTGTACTGATTTGTGAATGAATGAATACATGTTCCGGGGTTCGGCTCAAACTCCACCTCTCAGGGCGTGTTTCTAAAGGAACCACTCAACGTGAATGATAAATACACTGGTCTGTGACGCGCTCAAGCTTGGCAAGATCAAAAACCCGGACATTTGAAGGATTTTATAAACCCCGACCGGACAGGCTCTTAAAGGAGGACGTATGGTCACCCTACTATATGTATGCCTTTATTTTTCTTTGTCTGAGTAATCACTAAGTTTAAGACAATTTTTACCGACTTTTTACAATGTGACAAGGAAATGAGTGTATCAGTAGTTATGTAACGCTGTTGTTTAAAATGTGGCAGCAACCAAACTTTGTGAGTTTGTAGCATAGTCAAGTCACCGGCTACATTCAGCTTAGGTACTCACAGCTCAGTGCTCTGGGACATGTTTGTAATATATGTTAGTGAATCCTAGAAATGTCCTACCAGTGCTCATCTACCAACTCCAACCTCACTAAGCCCATGTTTCAGAATCTAACTTACCAAAGTTAGACTTTCAACTTTTAACCCATTTCTAGCCTTTAGCTCATGTTTTTGCATGTCTTCGCCTTTGGCTTTGGGAGCCAAAACACACGCAACAGTGCCATTTTGGTAGCTAAAACTCATGTGAAAGTTCCCTCCTGGATACCAAAACACATTCTAAGGCAGTGGTTCCCAAAGTGGGGGTCGGGACCCTTTGGGGGGTCGCGAGACATTGATAGGGGGTCGTGGAATGTGTCCAAAAATCGAAAACTATGAACAATTCATGAACATTTTATCCATTATTGTAAGAATAAAAGCAAAAATTGGGGTTAAAGATAATATAAAATTATGCAAACAGAAAATGTTTTATCTGTTTTTCACATTTCTTTGTTCAAGTTTGATGCCGTGAACTCAGCAAAGTGCACATTAGTTGGTAAATTTTCTATCGATCAGTTAAATTAAGTATCCTCAGGGAGGGTTTTGTTGGTTTTTGTCTGTTTTTGGATTGTCCCATTAGTGTTGTACCACAGAAGGGGGTCACCAGTCCCTAACGCTGCTATTTTGGGGGTCAGAGGTGCAAAAGTTTGGGAACCCCTGCTTTAAGGTATTGTCTTGGGTAAACTGCCCTCTGGATAGCCAAAACACATGCTACAGTGCAATTTGGGGGGCCAAAACCTGTGCTAAAGATTCCTTGAGGGAGCCAAAACACATGCTTAAGGGTTGTCTTTGGAGTCATTTAATGCTCTCAGTGCCCTCTTGGGAGCAAAAACACATGCGTATGTTCTGTAAAGCCAAAACACATGCTTAATGTGGTCACTTTGGAGCCAAAATACATTCTGTAGTGTTGTCTTGGCATCAAAAAACCCCATGCTTAAGTACCCTCATAGGGAGCCAAAACAAATCCTTAATGCTTGGGAGCAGAAACACATGCCTCAGTATTGTTTTGGGGAGTCAAAATGAATGCTAAACTGTCCTCTTGGAGGCCAAAACTTATCCAAAGCTGCCTCTCGGGAGCCAAAAAAACATGCTTAAGTGTTCTCTTGGAGGGCAAATTCACTTGCTGTATGTATGTGACTTTCACCCTTTAACTTCTGCACATGCCACGAGGATAATCTTTCAATACCACGGCTCATTTTCCGTCTGCAAGTTCCTCTTGGAGCTCTCTTCCAAAAGACGAGTGTTGAGTTGGTCCTCAGGGTCCCAGCAGCAGCAGCAGCAAAGGGAAAGAGGGTTAATGGGGCCCTGAGCTGCAGACCATGACAGGCTTCACTCTCCGTCCTGGAGTTCAGAGCTCCATCAGGTCTCTGATACTTGGCATCGCTCCTAATGGTTCCTCTCACTGCTGACTCTTTATATAACGCTGTGGTTCTGCTCCTGAGGCTGTGTGGGGCCAAGCGTAGCCTTAAAGCTGCTCTCTAATTGTTCCAGAGAATTAACATCTGATTGATTCTGTTTTCGCAGCCGTCACATGAGCAGCTGACGGGCAGACTTTGAAACGGCGTCTTTGATTTGTTCGCACTTTGACACACGGATCAATAGCAGTCATAAACACCAGCATGGAAAAAGCTTACTCTGAGCACTTTGTTGACACCTTATGAATTTATGAGCACAGACACTGAGTGGGAGCGCCGCAGCATCTGAGCTGACGGCGTCCCCGTTTGCACTCGCAACTCTCGCTGTCCTGGTTTGCACCCTGCACGCCGCGTTCTGCACGGTTTGTTTCGACAGAAATGTTGATGTGAAACTGATTTCCTTTACTCGTTCAGAGTGTAGGTTGGTAATCAAACAGCACAAACTCCCCATCTCAACTTTTTGGTGGTCCTCTGATGTTTTTGTATATGGAAAGTAAAAAGAAAATAGATCAAAACTTTAAAAAGTTGTAAAATTATTACAGAAATGACATCAAAAAGACTAGATTTTTCCCCCCAAAAAATCAGACAGGAGTCAAAGAGAGGGCACTATGCTTTTTTTCTGTCTTTATTCTGTCCCTCCGGTGCCCCCGTAGTAAAAAAAATCTCTCTGTTTCTCTCCCTGGTGTTTAGTTAAAGTCTTATTCCCTCCTTCAAACTCTGCTCTGGCTCCTGTCTCTTTAAGAATTGATGTTAAAGTTTCTTTTTTTCTTGTTTTTAAAGCTCTACACGGCCTTTATGTTGCAGATCCATCAATGAGGTTCTAGAATGTTCAACATGAAGGTCAGAGAACTTTCTGCCCTTGATGATGTCACAACATTCCGGAACAGAGAGCTTTCAGCCCTTGATGATGTCACAACATTCCGGAACCGAGAGCTTTCAGCCCTTGATGATGTCACAGCATTCCGGAACTCTCAAGAAAACCTAAGACTAAATTGTTTAGAAAACCCTCAGCTTTGAAATCATTTTCTGCTCTTGCTATTCAAAGTTTCCCCGTGAAATTATATATTTTTGTGAACGTCTTGGCATGATAGATGTGCACAAAAATATTTATGTAAAAATCGGAGTATGTGAAAAATCGGCATTTTGGCCACCCCTCCTCGTCACACCCACTGACTTACGAAAAATTCTTTTCGTAGTTTTTCAACCTCAATGTGTCAACTGAACATGACATAAATTTGGAGTTGATCTTTTTGAAACAGAAACAAAAAAATTCTGCACTTCCTCTTTTCACTTAAGCTAACATTTGGACGTTAACGATAACTTTATATATTTTTTCCAGCAAAGTGGCGACATGTTGCCTCAGATACGACGCTCGCATTTGAAAGTGGGACTTACCTATATGTCAAGTGATGTCAAAGTCTCTTTTCTAGATTTTAAAGCTCTACACCAGTGGTTCCCAAACTTTTCCAACTCAGGGCCCACTTCGAAGTCTCAAAAATTTACACGGCCCACTTCCAACCTTTTAAATACGGAGGCCTTATGATTTATATTTGAATATGTTAAACCCTCAGAATGCCAAACTTGCCGGCAAAAAACCCCACATACTTGAAATGACTGATATTTAAAAAATATTTATCCAATCCAAAACCTGGAAAAACTGTCAAAATTGTCAGATTCTCAAGTTTCCCAGAGTACCTGAATGTATCGTGAGTGGCATCAACAATGTAAGTTAACAGAGTGGAAAATATTGGAGAAGTTAATCAACATAGCCTTGATTCTTATACCTTCTATAAAAATTTACAGAAAATCAACTGTTTACTGAAGTTAAATTCTGTAAAAAACAACAACAACAAAAAATTCTCTGTTCTTTCTGCTTTCATCAAGCCCAAAATGATGAATACACACCACGTATTCACACTTTTAAAAAATGTTGAATTTTGTCCAAGCCCATAGAGAAGCAGGACTTAAGTTTGTAGAGAAAAATGCGACCACAGTGAGTTCAAAATGTGACAGAGGCAAAAAACGACCAGAAACTGTTTGGTATCCCAAGGGTTAAAAAATGTTATATGGCCCACTTGCAATACCCTCGCGGCCCACCAGGGGGCCACGGCCCACAGGTTGGGAATCACTGCTCTACACGGCCTTTATGTTGCAGCTCCACCAATGAGGTTCTAGAATGTTCAACATCAAGGCCAGAGAACTTTCTGCCCTTGATGATGTCACAACATTCCGGAACTCTCTGAGTGTTTTTAAAAGGAAACCAAAGACCCTTAGTACCTGTGATATATTTACATTAATGACAAAATAATGAAAAGAAAATATCTATTTCTCTCCCTGGTGTTTTAGAAAACCCTTAGCTACTGTCTCTTTAAGGCTCCCTGCTCCACAAACCCCCTTCCTCTCTGATTGGCCAGCTCTCCAGAGGCCTGTTGGGGGCGGAGCTATGGGCAGACCTTGGTGTTTGAGGCCAGTGATGAGCTTATAATTTCATCAGGTCTTTTTTCTTTTTTTTTTTTATGAAGATGTTTTTCAAAAAATCTTTAAAAACATCTAAATAAAAAATATGCTCATAGTTAAGTTTTGTTATTCAGAAACAACACTTTATATTTTATCAAACATTATGAAAAAGTAGAAACACACTCTTTACATCTGGTTTTGTAATTTCATTCATAATTTTATTTGTGTTCATGAGGTTGAAGGTTCCCGTAAAGAAAGAACTGGAAGAGAAACGCTGAGTAAGTTTGTCTGATTGGTGCTTTTTGTGAGCGTGCAGCAGAAAGGTGGGTGAATATTTAGATTAATGGCTAATGATGGGAAAACCCTGAACATCTGATTCAGCTGTTCCCGGCTCAGTGTTGCATGCCGTGTGTTTGTGTGTGATTGTGTGTGTGTGTGTGTTTCTACTTTCGGGAACCCACGTCAAACTGAAGTTAATTGGGGACGGCCTGTGAAAGCAGCACAAAGCTGTGTCCTCGTTTGATAAAAAGCAGAGTTTTGGGTCAGTGCTTGGGGTCAGTGCTTGGGGTCGGGGTGAGTTGAGGGAAAGTGTTGAAGTTTCACATGGATCAGTCAGAGAATAAAAGTTTGTCTCAGAGCGACTGAAACGAAAAGAAAACAGGAAAAAATGACTCATTTTGGAGACGATGTGCAGTGAACAGGAGGTTTCAGACCAAAGCATTTTACCACAGAGTCAACAGGTTCATTTCTTTCCTTTGTTTTCCCACATTTTCAGTGGGAGACAGATCTGGACTGTAGGCAGGTCAGTCTAGTAGCTGCACCCTTCTACTACAGAGCCACGCTGTTGTAACAGGAGCAGAATGTGTCTTGGTTTCATTGTCTTGCTGAAATAATCAGGGACGTCCCTGAAAAAGACAAAGTGTCTTGGATGGCAGCAGATGTTGCTCCAAAACCTGTTTGTACCTTTCAGCATTAATGCTGCCTTCACAGATACTGGGACAGTTACCCATGATGCCATGGGGCACTAACACACCCCCATACCATCACAGATGCTGCTTTTGAACTTTGCTCTGAGAACAATCCTGATTGTCCTTTTCCTCTTTGGCCTGGAGGACACCACGTCCATGATTTCCAAAAAGAGTTCTGCGGCGTTTGTGTGTGTTGTTGATGTGTGACTTTGGATTTTTTTAGATTGTTTTTGTTGTTGTTGCCCATATTGAGTCACAATTTTGTGGACGATATGTCAAATTTATGAGATAAGATGTCATATTTTGAGGTAAAATTTCATATATAGCCAATAGAAAATTAAATATATTGGATAAAGAACTCAAACTTTTGAGATGAAAGAGTCAAATAAATGTGATAAAAATTTGAATTTTCAGATGGAAAGTCAAATTCTTAAGATATAGAAGTCAAATTAATGAGATTAAAAGTCAAATTTCAGTGATAAAAACTCAAATTATGAGATTAAAAGTAAAAATAATGTGATTGAAACTCAAAACTATGTGACAAAGTCATTTTATGAGATGAAAACTCAAATTTATGGGATGAAAAGTCTAATATGAGATCAAAAGTCAAAATTATGAGAAAAAAATGTCCAAATTTAGTGATTAAAAGTCAAATTTAAGTGGTTAAAAGTGAAATTTATATGATCAAAAGTCAAGATTATGAGATTAACGTCAAACTTTGAGATCAAAAGTCAATTTTTTTAGAAACAGATGTTCAATTTAAGTGATAAAAAGTCAAATTTATTAGATTACTATTAGACTTAGACGTCAAAGTTAAAAAGAGTTCTGCGGCGTTTGTGTGTGTTGTTGATGTCTGACTTTGTCTTTGCATGGTAGAGTTTGAACTGTCACTTGTAGATGTAGTGATGAACTGTGTTAACTGACAATGGTTTTCTGAAGTGTTCCTGAGCCCACGTGCTAATATCCTTTACACAATGATGTGGGTTTTTAATGCAGCGCCGCCTG